>CAUYQG010167632.1:0-10614 GCA_963574415.1 Tarsius wallacei
TCTCCTGAATTATTTTTAATCTCTCCATTATTGTCTTGATATCTAGATTTGTAGTTTGAAACCAGTCATTTTGAGGGCTCTTCATTGTTTGCATTCTGAATTCAGTTTTCTCAGTGTCTGCCTTCCCAGGGGTCTGGGAGAGACCCATATTCTTCTTTTGGTTTTTCTTAATTTGTGTAGATTTCTCTCTCCCCCCCTTCCCTTCCCCTTCTTTAATTCTGTTTTTCAGGGAGGGTGGGGTTGCTTTTGCTTCGTTTGTGCAATCTCCTGTTCTTCCTTATGAGGGTCCTCTGGCTGCATCCACCTATCGGTGTATGAGCCCACTGGAGCCTATTTCCCACAGTCTTACAATCTTTCTGTGCAGCAGAATGTAGGTTTGGTACATTTGGAGAATCTCACAATTCCGCCTGTGTCATCGCCATCTTGACCCGAAAGCCCTGGGATAGATGATTTTAATTCAGTCAGGATTGAGCTGATTTGGTGTTGAACCTTAGTCAATAATTCTCTCTACTGCTATGTAATAGCCCTTCAGGAGTTTACCCTAAGTGTGTATTTTGAATGCCTAAACAGCAAAGTTTGTGCCCTGGACCTAAAGAACTGCCAAAGTTCTTTCAAACTTTCACATGTTTCTTTGAATAATCAAATTCCTCGGCAGCAGAGTCTCTCAACCAGGGGCAATTTTGCCTTCCAAGGGACATATGAAAATGTTTGGGGACCTTTTTGATTGTTATACCTGTCATATGTTATTTGTATCTAGGAGGCAGAGTGCAAGGAGACTGCTAAACATTCTGCAATTCACAGGACCACCTTTATAGCAAATAATTAACAGATTCAAAATGCATATGGTGCTATGATTAAGGCCCCAAACTTTTTGGAGGAAAAGGAGCAATGCATGCAATGCACACCTTTTTGTTTGGGGGCATTTCTTCTCTATAGGAGTCCTTTTTTTTTTTGTAGAGATGGAGTCTCACTATATTGCTGAGGTTGGTCTCAAACTCCTGTCCTCAAATGATTCTCCTGTCTTGGCCTTCCAAAGTGCTGTAATTATAAGCGTGAGCCACCATGACCAGTCAAGATTGTTATTTTCCAAGTTTTTACTACTTCAATACTTTCAATCACATTTTTAAAAATTCTGCAATTTTTCCTCAGATTTTCCAGTGTCTTTTTCAAGAAGAGTTATTTCAATCAGGTTAAAATGTCATTGCTGAAAGAATAAAATCAAAATTTCCATTTAGAATTCTGTTCATGTATAAATTCCGTATAAAGTAGAAGCAAAGAGGAATGTTCCGTCAGAAATAAATGATAGATAGATTCAATATAGATCTATGTTTATTGGATATTAAGGAACAATACATAAGAGAAAGAGTTTATGATGCTAGAGACTATAATGCAGATCAAGATAACTTTGGATTACAGGATGGTGAAAGTCATCCATAATGATCAGGAGGGTGGTCTTTGGTTTCAGTAAAAAGGGTGAAGTTGAAACCAGAAATAACTTTAAAAATTAAAAAGGGGGGGGTTATATTTCTAGAATAATGTTTATATTTTAAATGCAACTTCAAAATACTTTTTCTCAGTTCAGATATGTTTTTAATAACAAAAATATCTGGTTTGTAAAATGAAAGCTATCCCTCAAGAATGATGGATACTAGTTTAAAGCCCATCAGGGAGTTTTTTCATGCTGAAATGCAAGGTATTCAATTTATTTTTTGTTACCACTCAATTTAAATTTAGGTTTAAAAAAAAATTTTTTTTTTAGAGTGCATTACTAGAAATTAGTCTTTCAGGTACAGTATCATGATAACTTAGTTTATTAGTCTTTCACACCAATTCACTGCTCCAAGAAATGTTAAATTGGTCAGTGCCACTTCTACTTCCATTATTTCTCTTTCAGTTATCATGACTGCATAAGAAGACTTGAGGACTCAGGAATAACACCACCACCACCAACAACAACAAAAATACACAAATAGTGGGTGTATATGAATCCAGCCTCAAAAAGATTATAAATAGCCAATGTCAAAAATAGCTGATTCACCTTGGGATCCACTGAAGAGAGGTAAAGACAAAATCATGATTATATAGTTATGAACACATTTAATGCCCATCTCTTCAATAAAAGCAGAGAAACAAATCTTAGGGATAAAAATAAAATTAAATGTGCAGAAATTATCAACAGAAAAGTTTACTCAATACAAATTGCAGTTTGAATCAAACCGAGAACAGTCATACACATTTGCCATCTACTTAATTTTTTGTAAACAATAAAAAAGTAATAGCTATTGTTTACTTGGTATTAACAAAGTAGTTGAAAGTACATAATGCTTGCTTTTACTGTTTGTAGTTAATAAAACATGGATTTGAGAGCTAGAATAAAAACTTTCTACACACTACGAAACAGTACTTTTTTGGTGGTACAAAATAGCAATACTTGGATTGCTTTTTCTTCAAGTACTTTAGAAGGTTAATAGGGAAGCTGGAATTGTAAGCATAGATGGACATGTTATTTAGAAATTTGTTATCAACATTGAGAGGAGTCATTCAAACTGAACAGAACAAAATAGAAAATTTCTACAAATTCATGGTACAAAATAGAAAACAAACCATGAATCTATTTCAACTTTTAATTCTTGTGTCATTTATCATGAATATTTGATGATTTATTTCTCTGTAGGTTTTTGCTCCTTTTTTTTTACACCTCCCCTCATGGTGTCCTTTTAACCATTTAATTTTCTATATAATTTTTATTGAGTTGACATCAAAAAGCTAGGCATATTTATATAATAGACTGCTATTCAACATTAAGTGTGATGTTTTCACAATGTATTTAATGACATAAAGTAATATTCAGGACATGTTTTTAATGAAAAATTTTGCTTACCAAACAGAAAATGTAGTATGGCAAAACAGCCAAAATCTACAGTGTACATTTTATTTACATTGCACTGAGTATTTGTTTATGACCTATTAAATGTATATATGTCAATTAACATACTAACATTTTATGGTGACTTGTTCTGTGATATAATATTGCAGATGATCTTGATCTTTTCTGTGTTTTTCTTTTTAAATTTTTTTCCTACAACATTAGAGTTGTCTTCAAAATTTAGAGTATTTTCTGTGAATGGGTCAAGAGTATAATTAATGTTCATTTGATCAGAAATTCTGGGTTTAAAACATATTTGGAAGGAAGTTTAAAAACAAAAACTAAAATTGGTAAATTTAACTTCTGTTTTTCTTTCTTATGTGTCTTTTATTTATTTAGAGGAATAAGTGTTCGATATTAGGCAAGCTGAATGATTGTTGTTAATGATAAACTTATTTGAGAGTAAAGCAAAACCAGAAGTCCCTTCACCTAGTATATACTAGGATCAAAATCTTATTCACTGAAAGAAGCCTCGTGATCTTTTTCTCAGTCTCTCCGTCAGTGATTTAATGACAACTGTAATTCAACTATTATGAGTATTTTTATACCGTTCCAGTTACTTATACCTACTCAGATAAAAGAAAATAATTTATACTAAGAAAACCAACAAACATAAAATGTAATTAGAATTATCAAGCTATTTTCTATATATGTCTGAAAACAATTCAAACATTATAAACATTTTCTAAATTGCATAAGGTACTTGTGGGGATGAAAAGTCTCAATAAAGGCAAGAAATGTATTTAGTCAGGCATTGTGTCCAGTGCTTGAGATACAAAAATAACTGGAGTTGTCTAAGCATGCTGAAGCTCATCCATTTCAAAGGTTTTTTTGCTTGCATTAATATCAGCCTGGTACAGTGAGGCTGTTGTTCTCCCTCCAATCTCTGAAGCATCAATTGCCCTTGCTTCAGTTTCAGGAATGTCTGTCCTGTCCAAACATTGAGCACTTACTGGCCCACAGTACTTCTGCTTCCAAACTAAACACCCAAAGTTATCATAGCTAGTAGCAGAAAATAGACTTTCAGAATTCTTTATATTGTGGTGATTATTGTGCTTCTGGTGAGCGTTACTACCAATGAGTGAATGCTCTTCCAACATTAATTTGCTAATGTAAAGGATTCCAAAACTTCTTACTAGGCCACGGGAATTTGAAATTGTCAATTTTTTAAAGCTATCCCTGACAGTTAGCCACCTGGTATGTAGAGATAGAGTCCATACAAGTATACCTATGTCAAGCACACTCAATTTCCTGATTTCATGGGACTAAAGTATAATGGAATTCTTGCCTAATCTTATTACTATGGCCATTGTGTAAATATTTCAGTCAGGGTAGGCAGTATATCAACAGGTATATATTTTCCTTGAATACCTGAATGCTAAATTTATATACCTTTTTTTATTGAGTGAAAGAGATTTCCTGGCCTAAATTGTTCAGCAAGACTATTTCCCACTTGTCTTCTATTTCTGAAAAGGAAGATCCTATTGTTGGGGAAAATGAATGCTAATTAATCATATTCTAGCAAGCCTTTTTATGATGTAGCTCAATTTCATTTGAAAAGTGCGATGGGTAAGAGGTAGGGCAAGAGTGAACAATGCACACAAAGCTTATTGTTTATGACAATATTGAGTACTTATGCAAAATCATTTGAAGGGTTCAGTCTGCTTTATTCTGGCAACATTTTATGGTTGATTACAGCTGTCAGAACGACATTCAAATTAAATGCAGGGAGAGGTCATTTAGCAACAGAAAAGTATGTGCACTCAGCCATCACCCAGCACTGAAGGCGAGTGCTAATTATTTTATCCTTACTGAAGCTTAACAATACTGTTTTATTTTAAAATATTAAATATATGTATATGTTTTTAATAATGTAAATAGCATATTAGAATCTTAATTTAACTTTTAACTTTTGACCAAATAATATAGTATAAAAAAGTAATTAATTATTTCTGCTAATTCTGTTAGGTTGGGCAGTGGCTCACACCCATTATGCCAGCACTTTGAGAGGCTGAGACGGAAGGTTTGCTTGAGCCCAGTAGTTGGAGACCAGCTCAGGCAACAAAGCAAGATCATGTCACTACAAAAAAATTAATTAGCCAAGTGTGTGCCTGTAGTCCTGGCTACTTGGGGGGCTGACGCAGAAAAGTCATCTGAGCCCAGGGGTTAGAGGCTGTGGTAAACTGGGGAGACAGAGTTAGACCCTGACTCAATATATATTTCTGTTAATATCAACTAATATTATACATGATAGAATTAGAAAAATTACCACTTTGCAATTCCCACTCTAACAGTTGATTTGGGCAAAAATTTTCAAAAAGACATTGTGAGAAACACAGACTTTTGCACAGTGTAAAAGTATAACACATCAGCTTCCATATTTTTTGCAAAGAGAATATTTTGTCTTTACAATGGATAGACCTGGCAGTGACTACCTTATTCATCATAGCATCACTTATAAAGAGACCCCCAACATTACTCACCACATGATACAAGCTGAAGTACATAAGAACACATACAAATTATTCTTACCAAAAAATGTTTAATCTAAGTCTAATGAAGACTTTCAGTATATATCAATGTTTAAGAAAATAAAGGAGATGGAGAGATAAATATGGTAAGTGAACAAAAGCCAAATCCAGTGTGTAAGACATTGTAAAAGGCAAAGTCGTGTGTGTTTCAAAAAACTGATATTAGAATATGCTCCTCACAGAAGTACTTTCCTCAATTAAAAATAGTAAAATTTGGATATAATACCAAAAATAACCACGTAAAGATTCTAGATATGAAACACAGACATATAGATTTTAGGGAAGACTTAAAATTTGGAAAATTGACCAGCTTGCGGTGAGTTAACCATTTGTTAACCTGAAGGTAGACCATGGTTCATGATGCTGTGGGTTGATAGAAGCTATGATGGAA
The DNA here is from genome assembly GCA_963574415.1 of Tarsius wallacei. Taxonomy (NCBI): domain Eukaryota; kingdom Metazoa; phylum Chordata; class Mammalia; order Primates; family Tarsiidae; genus Tarsius; species Tarsius wallacei. The sequence goes on from CAUYQG010167632.1 coordinate 5,849, forward strand.
AGTTCGCTATGTTTCTGGCATGATGAATTGGAGAACAGAACTTATGGCCACAACCACCAAGTTGAAAGTCAAATGGAAAAGCCTGAGAAGGAGAGCCCTAGGGTCTGTGTTTAATAATTATCAAAGTCTCTTTCTGCTTTTTAAACTATGTATGTGTGGGACACATTCACAGCTGCACAATTAGCGGCAAATAAATTTACTGAGATCTGAGCTGCTGCCCAAAACACAACATTTGAAGAGAGGTTTAACCAACTTAGAATACTAGTCTCTGCAATATAAAATAACTGTAGTCAGGAAAAAATTCAAAATTAATGACATAAGAAGAACCAAGTAAATATGACTGCATATGCTTTGAAAAGTTAAGAAAATATATTGTAATTCCTAGAGCAACAACTAACAAAAAATGCAAATCTGTATAACTGAAAATTTAAGAGGTAAATAAAACTGGTATCCCAAAATGATTTAAATAATCTAAAAGACAGAAAGAAAAACAAAAGTATAATAAAAACAACAAAGAGAAACATGCTAGAGATCCAAATCTAATGCTTTTAATAATCATTTAAATGTAATGCACTTAACACTCCAAAGATAAGTCAATATTTGCTTAGTTTTCTTGAGACTCTTGCTTATCTGAAACTAGCCACCGTTTCACAAATAAGCCAAGTAGGAGATCACTTGGAAAGAACCTGACACACTGCCCTCACTGAATTCCTACCCAACAGCCAACTGCAACTGGCAGCTATGTGAGTCATCTTAAAAGTAAATACTCCAGTCCCTAGTTGACCTTCATCTGACACTGCTGAAGCAGACAATCTGTCCACATCATCATCACTTACCCAAATTGAAGATTTGTGAGCAAAGTAATTGAATATTTTTGTTTTAAACTTCTAAATTTTGAGGTTGCTTGTTATGCAGCAATTGATAACTGAAATAATTGTCAACAAATAATTTAATCAAATACCAATTGGAGTAAAAATATACCTTCAAAAAGACCACCATTCCCATAGTTATGTCTTATTATGAAATTTCATGTATAATGCCATTTTCTCTTCATGATAGATGTCATAAGTATTGGAAATATCTATTCTTCATGATATGCACATTCATCTGTGTAAGGTATTTTGTAATGTAAAGAAATTTCTATGTAAGATTCAAAAATCTTATAAACTATGAAACAGTTTGCCCGTAAGTGGTCAAGAGGGACCATTCTTCGGACTCATAAAAAGGCTATTTAGAAGTTCAAAACAGGTAAGGTATAAGAAAGCATTTCCTGAACTCCAAGGAGCTGTATAAATACAAGTGTTTATTCAAATTAAGATCATGGAAAAGTTACCCTATTAATTTTAATTTTCACTCTGTCGTTTAAAAGTTCAGGTTCAGATAATTGGTCTGAAACATCTAAATGAATTAGTTCTAGACTAGAGCAAAGTCTTTGGTTGTTTACAAGCAGGTTCAAAAAGTTTTGCATTTTCATTTTAAGGGAAATTACTTTGAAATGTTTATGTGCCACTTTGGTTATATTCTGAGAATAAAAAGCATGAGGTTCAAAGGGCATTCAGAATTCTGCTATGCTCGATTTAATCCTGCCTTAAGAATTCCAAACAACTTTCTTCATGTGTCTTAAAAACATTCACAGTCATGGAATAACATTTTTATATATTTCAGTAATACACTTAGTTCATTTTATTTCCCAAAAGAGAGTTGAAAAAGTGCCAGCTTCTTATTTAAAAAGTTGCTTCTAAAAATATATCTTATCTTTTAGAAAATACACATAGCTTAGACATTTTCCAAATATAAAAGAAACAGTAAGCAGTAAGTTGCCTGAGATAACAATGACTATTATAAATAGTATTGAAGATACCTGATTGCTACATTAGTTTTTGTGAGTTTTGTTCCTACTAGGAAGTTATAAGATTTTTTTCCTTTATTATTTATTTAGCATATTTCAGGAATGTTGGTTGTAGATTAGATAGCTATTATAATAGGCAGTTTCACTCTTTTTCTTGGATGATGTTCAAAGAGCAGAATTATCATAAATGAGCATGCCCCATATAACAATGAATATTTTTGCAAAGAGATAAAATATGCAACTCTGCAGTTTATTCTGAATTTTTCAAATGAATATCTAAAGGGCATTTGTTATTTTGGTGACCTAAAATCCTAAATATATAAGCAAGTTAAAATTGACCATCTCTTAAATTTGGTAGGAGTTAAACAACCCATTTCCTCATTCATTCATTCATATACTCATTAATTCAGGCATCTCATACTTTATTCTGTATCTTCTCTATGCCAGTCACTGAGCAAGATGGTGAGGCTTTGAAAATGCCTGTGTCTAAACTCTGCTTCAAGGAACTTGCAATATCAAGGGAAAAACAGCTGTGAATATGCCAGGAGGTGTTACTCCATGAGTTTGCAATTAAGAATCAGGAGGTCTTCATTTCACTAATTGACTGGCATTCCTGCCTCCAAAATATGTTGGTTTCATCCTAGAGAGTCAATTCTAAAGGGTTCTTATCTCATGACCTTCTATCTCTTTAAATAACTATTTGACTTACAAACTAATAAAACGCAATTCTTTAGCTTTGTGTGCAAGGTCTTGATCTTTGTAATTTGTTATGCATGTTTGTGTAACAACTTTGCCTTATCCTTAGTGAGAGTTTTTTTAAGCTAGTAAATTTCTTTCACTATTTTCTCTTTTATCTATCATCTCTATGTATTTATGTACCTATATGTGTATCTATACTTTTCATAGTATCTTTAGTACACTAAAAATATGCATAGTATATCTATATATCTATAAAATGCATACATATATATATGTATTTTTCTCATGTTTAAATATTTTGAGTGCATGTAACTTTTTGTGGAGTGGAGGATTCCATGCTTGATCTTATCCATGAACTAGAAAATGTGCACTGAACATTTATTTCACAGAAAATCTTCTAAAATCCAGAGATACATGTATTTTAATTTTGTATATTGCCCTCACCATAATATTTTTGGACAAGTTAGTAGTATTAAACATCAAACCCACTTTAATATCATATGGAAGAAAACTCATCCGTATAGCTTATGCAAAAAGAGTGCATTATTGACACATGATGAAAAAAATCCAGCGATGCAACTGGTTTTAAATGAGGCTTGATTCAGAGTCAAAATATTGTCATCTATGTTCTCTTTTGTGTACTCACTTGGAAGTAGGGAATGGAATTTGGCGATTATTTTAGGTTAATTGAAGCCTTTTACTGAGAGTTGACTCGACCCTTCAAAACTACAAGTATTGAGAGTGGAAGACAGATGGTTTTCTTTCATCAAAAAGTATTGATGTTGAATACTAGCAGGCAAGATCACATCACTTATTTGTGCACCAACTGGCAGATTTCTCTACTTGTTCTTCTAGTAAGTTGTGTAGTAACAGGCCAAATTAATAGAACAACAAACTCAACTCTAAATACAGACGACCACAACTATTGAAATAATCCATGTTTTTAGTATTTGGAAGTATTCAATACATACATACTTAAATTAATGAGTGGAAATTATGATATCCAATATGCATCCTTTTTTTTTCTTTTTTCTTTTTTTTGAGTTGGAGTCTCATTCTGACGCCCAGAGTGGAGTGCTGGAGTGCAGTGGCACACTCATGGACACCCCAGCGTCAACTTGCTGGTCTCCCACGATCCTTCTGTCTCAAACTTCCAAGTAACCAGAACTACAGATGCGTGCTACCAAGTCCAGGTAATTTTTTTTTTTTTTAATTGTAGAGACGAGATCTCGCCAATTTGCTCAGGCTGGTCTCGAGCCTGAAGACTCAGGCAATCCACTCGCCTCAGCTTCCCAAAGCACTGGGTTTACAGGCTGAGCCATGCATCTTTTTTTTTTTATATTGATTAAGCCTCCAGATCAGTTCACATAATGGACTGACACTAAAATGATTGAAAAAATTAATTTAGGTAAGGGTATCAAATCTTTCCACTGATTTAAACTCTAGAAATAAACACCAGGAACTTTTCATGGTATCCTTTAGATTACAAGGGTACCCAACCCCCAGGCTGTGGACCGATACTGTCATGGGCCAGTACGGTCCGTGGCCTGTTAGGAACAGGGCTGCACAGCAAGAGGTGAGCAGCCGCTGTGAAGCTCCTCTTTCTGTCAGATCAACATTGGCGTTAGATTCTCACCGAAGCCAACCCTATTATGAACTGTCCATCTGAAGGATTTAGGTTGCCTGCTCCTTATGAGAATACCTGGTGACCCACCCCACCGGACTCTCCAGTCTGTGGAAAAATTGTCTTCCACGAACCCTTCCCTGATGCCAAAAATGTTGATGACAGCTGCTAGAAGGAGGAGGCACAGCAGAGCATCTCACCAAAAGTATGACAATCTCTTTTAGAATAATTATCCTCCATCATGTCTAAGTCTGTTGATGCCCTTTTGATATTATCAAGAAGATTCTAAAAGGAAAAATGCATAGTCTTTCCTTCTACCTCTTCTCAATATAGAAATTAAAGAACATCTGTCTAGGATAGGATTTTGTTCATTAGGCTATGTTTCTATAGGTAAAAACAAACAAATTTCATGTTGCTCTTGTGAAATTAATTCTTTTTTATGCAAGACTTGATATTTTAATTTTTTTAAACTTTAAACTTTTTTATTTTAAAATTGTGGGATTGTAATCCCGCACCTTTGGGAGGCTGAGGTGAGTGGATTGCCTGAGCCCGCGGGTTCGAGACCCGCCTGGGCAAGCGAGACCTCATCTCTAC
>CAUYQG010167633.1:0-62953 GCA_963574415.1 Tarsius wallacei
CAGACTGGAGTGCAGTGGCCGCTCCCGGCCACCGCAGCCTCGACCTGCTGGGCTCCGGCGATCCTTCCGCCTCAGCCTTCCAAGTAGCTGGAATTACAGGCGCGCGCTACCACACCCGGCTAATTTTTTTGATTTATTGTACAAATGAGGTCTTGCTTGCCCAGGCGGGTCTCGAACCCGCGGGCTCAGGCAATCCACTCACCTCAGCCTCCCAAGGCGCAGGATTACAGGCTGAGCCACCGAGCCCGGCTGATCTGGCTAGTTTTTAAAAAATATTTATCGAGTTGGGGTCTTGCTATGCTTCCCAGGCTGGTCTCGAACCCCTGGCCCCAAGTGATCTTCTCACCTTTGCCTTCCAAAGCAGTGGGATTACTGGCAGGAACCACAGCACCCACCCAAATTTTTTCATGTAATACCAGGTATGCATTTCTGAGTACCTTTCAGTTGGACATGGTGGGGATTCCCTTAAAAAAAAAAAAAAAAACCCTAGTTGTCTTATATTTGCTAATATTTTATGAATTACTTTGGAAGGTTTTTGCACTTTATTCTGGTCTTTGTCTAGTTTGAATATCCTTGTTATGCTGCCCTCATACATTGCCAGGATGTATTGTTCTTCTAAATTCTTAAACTGTTTCCATATTGCTTCTTTATTTTCTAGTAGGTAGAATTCACTGATACAGTCATCTGTAGCACCCTCTCAAATGTGCCGTGTCATTATAGTACCTCCAAAAGGCATACCCAACATTGTGTTGCTTCTTTGTGGTAGGTGGCACCAGCTGTAGTATCTTTCCTTTCACCTTGGAGGCAATATCTTGGCATGCTCCAGAAAACTGAACCCCCAGAAATTCCACAAAGGTGGCAAGCCTGAATGTTTGGATCTGTTTCCCATCCTCTTATTCACATATGCCTTGCCAAAGTACTCAAAGTTGCTACCTCTTTCTCATCAGGGCCAATCAGCATAAAGTCATCAATATAGAAGACACATTGTGGGATTTTTGTTAAGCTAATCAATACTTGGTGGATGCAGGGGGCAGCATAACTGACAAAGCATTGAGAAAAAATCAGTTTCTTCTGGTTGTCCTTACAAGTTGCTATGGAAAAAATGGCACTAGCTAGGTCAGTAGCTCACATTTATATGAAGTTAATTAATGAACATTCATTAGGGAAAAGGATGGGTTGTACTACATACAAGGACAGTTTACCAGAAACATATAAAATGAATAAACTTATAAGCACTCAATTATAGTGCCTCAAAATAAAACAAGAGAGACAGAAGTTTAAAAAACAATTTGACAACCCAGTTAGCAAGTGGCATTTTAAAAATACCTCTCGCAATAAATAATAGGAGATAAAGTTTGTAAATGTACAAATTTTTAAAACAGATTTATCTAATGGAATACACAAAATTCTGTCATACCCAGCAATTAGAAAACACAATGTTTCAAGCATACTTGATTTATAAAGTGTAACCAGTTGAGACTGACATCAGCTGTTGAAATAGAAACTTCCCACAAGAGTGGTTTAAACCAGTTAAAAGTTTATCTTTCTCATGTAATAAGCTGTCTAGGATTGGTGCAGCCAGATAATACTGGGTCTCCCTTGCTCTATTTTCTAGTAAAGAGTGAATGAGACAAAGGACAAATAGTGAAGGGAAAATGCCAGATGAGATGTTCCCATTTCCATGGCAGCTACATCTGATAACCTCTGCCTACTTCACATTGGCTAGGACTGTGGACACATTTAGCCACTCAAATTAGCCACTCACAGCTACAAAGAAAGCTGGGAGATGAGTCCTTACAAAACTGTCTACCACATTGCCAACCTGAACTGTAAGTTTTATTACTTTAAGGAAGAAGAGAGGGATGGATATTGAGAGAGCAGCTAGTTCCACCAGCTATGGTATACCAAACAGCAAGGTTCCAAAAATTCAGTTTGAGTCTAAGTAATATAGAATGTATGCCATAAGAGCATGCATTCTAACTAAAATATGTATAGGATCCTCATATTAATAACATACTTCTAAATAACCTGCAGGTCCTGAGAGTTTGATGAGAATCAGATATTATATTAAATTATAATACTACATACATATCAAAACTTTTGATATAAAATCAAGCAGAATTTAGTGATATATAATTACTTACAAATTAATATGTTGTGGCACGTCTAAGGATGAAACACTCATTGATAAAAACAATAATAAAACCGTAATATTTATAAGGTTTGTCCCAGTATAACATAAATCAAGAGTTGTGCCTGAAAGTTTTTTCATATCAGTCACTACAGGGTTTCTCTCCAGTGTGAGGTCTAAAATGAAGAATGACAACTGGGTGTGGTGGCTCACGTCTGTAATCCCAGCACTTTGAGAATTGGAGGCGAGAGGACTGCCTGAGCCCAGGGGTTCAAGATCAGCCCAGGCAACTTGGTGAGACATCTCTACAGTAAATCAAAACATTAGTTGGGCTGATGGCGCATGCCTGTAGTTCCAGCTACTTGGAAGGCTGAGGCAGAAGGATCGCCTGAGCACAGCAGGTTGAGGCAATGGTGGCCATGATTATGCTACTGCGCCCCAGCCTGGGTGACTCAAAAAAACAACCCCCCCAAAACAACTAAATAAAATAAAATGAATAACGTGGCATGAAGGATAACATACATTATCACAAAGTAATTTTATTCATAGAGTTTCTGCTCAGTATGTATTCGCTTGTGCATTATGAGGTTAGTGCTTGTGCTGAAGGCTTTTTCACACTGAATACATTTATAAGGCTTCTCTCCAGTGTGAGTTCTTACATGTACTCTCAAGCAAGAGGAATTCCTAAATGTCTTCCCACATTCTTTACACTCATAGGTTTTCTCTCCAGTGTGAGTTCTCTTATGCACAATAAGATAAGAACCTGTACTGAAGGACTTTCCACATTGATTACACTCATAAGGTTTCTCTCCAGTATGGGATCGTGTGTGTTTCTTAAGTGATGATTGATCAATGAAGGCTTTTCCACAGTTACTGCATTCATAGGGTTTCTCTCCAGTGTGGGTTCTGACATGTTTCTGAAGGGATGAAGGAACAGTGAATGCCTTCCCACATTCCTTACAGTCATAGGGTTTCTCTCCAGTGTGAGTTCTTTTGTGCACATTAAGATGAGAGCTCTGGCTGAAGGATTTTCCACAATGACTGCACTCATAAGGTTTCTCTCCAGTATGAGATCGCATGTGTTTCTTAAGAGATGACTGAAAAATAAAGGCTTTCCCACAGTCACTGCATTCATAGGGTTTCTCTCCAGTTTGAGTTCTGACACATTTCTGAAGGAATAAAGAGTCAGTGAAAGCTTTCCCCTGTTCACTACATTCCAAATTCTCATTCACAGTATGTACTTTTTTCTGGTCTTTAAGGGGAGACTTTTTTCTATAGTCACTACATTCACTGAGTTTCTCTTGAGTAGGTATGTGCTCATGTGTTGAGGAAGAAGAATGTAGGATGAAGGACATACCACATTGATCACACCTATAAGACTTATCTCCTGTGAATGTTCTTAAATATTTCCTGAGGGAGAGCTCTGGATTGAAAGCTTTTCCACAATCATTAAGTTCAAGAGTTTTCTCCCCAATGTGAGTATTCATGTGAGTTCTAAGAGTTGAGGGGAGGCTGAAGAATTTGCCACATCCTGCATATTTATAGCATTTCTCTCCCTTGCAATATCTTGTACAAATAAGATTTGAGTTCTTTTTGAATTTCCCGCAACAGTTACATTCCAGGGGTCTCTCACCAGGTTGAGTTTGTGCCTGCTGAAAAGGGAGTAAGTGGTAACTAAAGGTTTTCCTACTCTTATCAGGTTCACAGAAATTCTCCATATGGATTCTGCCATATATAGGAAGCACATGATAATGACCAACATGTATCATTTTTATTAAGTATGTGTGATTTTTACTCTAAGTTTTTTCAAGTTGAATTAGCTCAGTGCTCTACTTAAGGCTCTAATGTATTCATTCTGAAGAAAGGGTTTCTTGTATAGAGTTTTTCGAATCAGTGAAGAATGAATTAATCATGTATTAAATACTTAACATTGGAGTCATATTTAAATAAATGTTTGCTCGTGGTTATTCGCTGTGAGGCAGCAAGCATTAAGCTAGGTTTAAAGACTTCTCTAATTTCATGAGCATGTAAACTATGTCCTGAGGTAGCTTCCTGGTGAAAGCTTAGTGTCTCAACTCTCACCTTTGCTTTGGGTCTTAATGTTTTACCTCATTAAAATTACCAGTCTTCTCCTACTGTAAAGAACCAGGAATCATTCCTAGTAGGTCTTACCATCTTTATGCCATTGGATGTTTTCTCTCCAGAAACATTCTGCATAGCAACGGTATCTTTTCTTTTAAGTTGAGTTTCCCAGTCTGAAATAGCACAGGGAAAAATTATATAATTATTAGGAGAAAAGGTTGGGATAAAATAAAAAGGAAGGCAGATCCTATAAATGTGTTTTCAAATAATAAAACTCAATAGAGGATGAAAATGTAAAAGAAAAGATGCAACCAATGACCCAAAACATTATTTTAGGAGTCTGGCTCTGGGAGGAGATACCAATGATAAGAACAAGCAATAAAAATGGGAAGTATTTTAGGATTCTGGATGTTTGAGAAAATCAGATAGTATTATCTGGAAAACAAAACAGGGAGTACTGAACAAAAAAAGCCCTCATGGAAATGTTAAAGTTAAAAAGGAATGAAACTCTTCTTATATGGTGAAAGTGGAAGGGAAGTTTATGTAATGGCCTCAGCCTCCTTTTCCTGCACTGACTGACATTCCCTAATGTACCAATCCCTGCTGGCTAAAGCTCTTTCACAAAATGATTTCTTTCTGCCCAGGACTCACCTGCACAGGTACCCTGGAGAATTCCTCTTTCCTCTGTCTTCAGCTCTTCCTGGTCCACCCTAGAGATCAGACTGTGTTTGCAGAGCTGATAACCTGCTCATAAGGAAAGACCCTTGATGTGGGAGGACCATGTAGGAATAAAGAAAACATTCCACAAAACCAATTCCCATACTTTAGTCTCAAACTATTCTTAAAATAGTCAAGTGCAACTTGAGGAACAGCAAAACAATCAGAGCAGAGCTCTTTCACGAGGAACAAAAAGCATATACTACATGCCCTATATGGAACTGATCCTTGAGACCCATACCCAAGGTCAGACATGGACTGCAAATTGCCTAAGGCATTTAATGACAGAAGAAATGAAATCAGTGCATGTTCTTGGGAAACCACTAGGCTGCCCCACAAGAGCAGGAACCCATTCATTTTGTATTTACCACTGTATTGCCAATCTTTTCACAGATCCTAGAACACAATATGTGCTCCAGAACTATTTGCTGCATGAACAAATGAATAGAAAGCATGAGGCCAGCCTTACCTACTGAGGCCAGGTTCCTAAAGTTCTCCAGCATCACATCTCTGTATAGAGTTTTCTGAGCAGGGTCCAGCAATGCCCACTCCTCCTGGGAAAAGTCCACTGCTACTTCCTGGAAGGTCACTGAGTTCTAAAACATCACATACATAATTTTGGCTCTGTTAATTACCATCTTCAACAATGTACCAGAATGGTATGTGAGCCAAAGAGGACTGGGAAGGAGACCCAAGGCATTAGAAACTCAGACATGCACCTGAGACCTTCCATTATTTGCCCTAAAGCTCAGTTATCAGAACATTCCTCTTTCTTTTATTTATTTCCTTTTTTTTGAGTTGGAGTCTCACTCTGTTGCCCAGGCTGGAGTGCAGTGGCACACTCATGGCCACCCCAATATCAACCTGCTGGGCTCTAGTGATCCTTCCGCCTCAGCCTTCCAAGTAGCCAGAACTACAGGCATGCACTACTACACCTGGCTAATTTTGGATTTATTGTAGAGACAAGGTCTCGCCAAGTTGCCCAGCCTGGTCTCGAACCCACAGGTTCAGGCAATCCACTCACCTCAGCCTCCCAAAGTGCTCAGATTACAGGCTGAGCCACTGAGCCCGGCCAATCTCCTCTTTCAATCCTACCCACTGGGCCATCTCATTCACATCATGGCTTTAACAGCATTTCTGAGGTATGGTTGATTTTTGTACAATTAGGTTGTGAGAATTCTTTCAGTCTTATGCAGATCTAGTATATTAATAGATAGGAATACCACAGAAGATATAAGAAATATCTAGGAAATTAGTGAATAGCTTTCCTAGTAAAAATCTTCACAGCACCCAGCAGAGTATGGAATTCATACTCAACCTGGAAGAATATATGAAAATATCAATGTGGTAACAGAAGCCTTTCCTAGGCATTCTTTCTTCTGCCTGAAGAAGCTTAAAGAACTAGAAAAGACCAGCTCAGGGTGGGCTGCAATGCTGTAGGTCATGGGCAAGAGATTTGTTATTTTGGGGAATGGCAATGTTTTTGGTTTGGAAATAGAATAACTGACTACCTACTTGTGACCAGGTTGTCAGCAGTCCTGCAGCCATTCTTCCTCCTTTGTTTCCTTCTTGGCTGAGCAGAGTTCTGAGCAGGCAGAGCTAGAGAAGAAGAAAGAAGCCATAAGAGTCTAGACCTGCTAGATATTTACAATACTTGCAGGCTTGGAAGCTTCCTCATGCTAACTTAAGAGTAATAACATACAAAATGTAATAGTTAATATTTATCTTCCTACCAAAGAACACAGCATATCCTTAAATTAGGAATATATTATACACTTGTTTTTTCTTGTTAAATTTTTCCTAGCCTGAACCACTGAAAAGGCCTATGATCGGTAACAGATCAGAAGCAATGGACCTCTATAATGTAAAATTGTCTCTAAATGCCCCTTACCGATGACAAGAATAAGGACTCATAGACTAATATAGAAAAAGAAATCTTCAAGATGAGTCTGGAATATCTTATCCCACATCTTCACTTTCCTCATTGTTAAAATGGAACAGAAAACATGAAGATTGGACTGTTAAATAAGTTAATGTATGTAAATTACTTGGATAATAACTGACAACTCCTAAGGATTTCATAAGTACTAGCTATTTATAAGTCTATGCCTATTATTTTAATTTGCCAGTATTTCCATAAAGTACATAATTTTATTTCATAACTAAAGGATTACATTCCAGAACAACATTTACATGTACGCAAGTCATCAAAATTTAATGTTGCAAATCCCACAGCAGAGCTTGGACTTGAACTCACGTTTCTTAAAAAAAAGAAAGAAAGAAAGAAATCACATTCTTTAACTTGGTAGCCCACCTTTGAGGAAGTTCTTCTGTTCTTTAACTCGGTAGCCCACCTTTGAGGAAGTTCTTTAGCTTAAAGGAAAGGATATTTATTAGTAACACAAAAACATATGAACATATACAACCCACTGGTAAAGGTAATTATGTAAATATATACTCAAATTCAGATTACTCTAATACAGTTAGGCCCCTACATATGAACAAGTTCTGTCCCAAGAGTGCATCCATAAGTCCAATTTGTTTATAAGTCCAACAAAATTAGCCTAAGTACCCAACTAACACAATCAGCTGTAGTACTGTATTGTTATAGGTTTATAATACTTTTCACACAAGTAATACATAAAAAACAGTACTGTAAAGTACACAAAAACACAACCACTTGTAGAGGATGCATGCATATGACAATGTATGCCAGACATGTGAACTAACTTATGTGACTAGACATGCAAACGCATATTTGCACTTTAAAAGTTGCAAAATGAAAGTTCATATGTAGGGGACTTACTATAAAGGTGATATATAAATCATTTATAATTCCAGTAGAAAGGTTAAAAGATAAAAATGTTTCGAATATACTATTTAAAAATATTACAGTTACAATAATTTGTTAATGGATACACAGCATTAAAAAATGACTACTTCTATTTAGTATATTACTAGTAGTCCTAGGGAGAACAATCAGGCAAGAAAAAGAAATTACAGGTATCTAAGTAGGAAAAGAGGGAATTAAGTTATCTCTTTACAGAGCTGATCCTATACCTAGAAAACCTATAGTTTCCACCAAAAAGCTTCTAGCACTGACAAACAACTTCAGTAGTCTCGGGATGCAAAATCGGTGCACAAAAATCATTTCTATACACTAACAACAAGCAGGCTGAGTACCAAATCAAAAACACAATCCCATTCACAACAGCCACAAGACAATAAAATACCTCAATAATCATCTGACCAAAGAGTAGATCTTTACAACAAGAATTACAAAATGCTGCTCAAAGACATCAAAGATGATATAAATGAAAGAACATTCTATACTCATGGACTGGAAGAATCAATATTGTTAAGATGTCCATACTTCCTAAAGCAACCTATAGATTCAACACAATCCCTTATCAAGCTACTAGCAACATTTTTCACAGACCTAGAAAAGGCAACACTTAAATTTATATGGAGGCAAAAAAGAGCCTGAATAGCCAAAGTAATCCTCAGCAAAAAAACCAAGCACACTCCCAGACTCCAAACTTTACTACAAGGCACAGTAACCAAAACAGCATGGTAAGGGTACAAAAATAGTCACAAAGAGCAATAGAACAGGACAGAGAACCCAGAAATAAAACAACAAACATATAACCAACTCATCTTTGACAAAGCTGATAAAAAGAAACACTGGGGAAAAGACACCCTATTCAGCAAATGCTGCTGGGAAAACTGGCTACCTGCATGCAGAAGAATGAAACTGAACCCCTAATCTATCACCATATACAAAAATTAAAATGTGTCAAAAACAAATGTAAAACCTCAAACTATAAAAATCTTAGAAGAAAACCTAGGGAATGTAATCCCGCGCTTTGGGAGGCTGAGGTGGGTGGATTGCCTGAGCCCGTGGGTTCGAGACCCGCCTGGGCAACTTGGCGAGACCTCATCTCTACAATAAATCAAAAAATTAGCCAGGTGTGGTAGCACGCGCCTACTTGGAAGGCTGAGGCGGAAGGATCGCCAGAGCCCAGCAGGTTGAGGCTGCGGTGGCCGGGAGCAGCCACTGCACTCCAGTCTGGGCAACAGAGTGATACTCCAACTCAAAAAAAAAAAAAAAAAATTAAATAATCAGCTTCCAATATGGGTTGGAATATCCAATTGTCTTTCTGTCATTTACTTTACCCAGTGATAATCTGGTCCAATATAAGACTAGATAATACTTTGTCATAAAAGAGGAAAGAAAGAAAGAAATTTCTGCAGCCATTTGGGTCTTGAAGAGCATAGACAAAAATCAATCAGGAAATCAGCTGTCTTGATAACTTAAAGGTTAAAAATATGACTTAGTTATTTATCTTTATTTGATCAATTATCATTCATTTTTTTCATGTTTTTCTAGCCTTCACATGGTAATGAGAACATCAGAACACTCATCTTTTCCTCTATTTAGCTCCCAGAACTGAAATATACATGAAGGGGGATCAGGACGAAAGAAGACAGAAAAATGAGGAAGACAAAACATGTTTATATAGACAACCAACTAAAAGTAAATCCTAATGAAATTAACATACAGATGGTTCAATGTTTTTGGATATCCGCAATTGTCATAACAGGCCATGTCAGTGTATTTAGCAAAAACTGTCTTGTTGCCTTTGTTATTGGTATGTGCCTCAACAGAAGCTTTAATGACATGATGGGGATAACCCCTGACTTGATTTATCTGGCTCTCAGAACCACTGCTCTGAGTGTTGCTGCTGTGTTCAAAGAATAATTTTTAATGGAGTCTGTGCTCAGGTTAACATTTAGAAATGTCTACATTTGGGCCTTAGCAATGTCAGGATTAAGATTAAGGTGGCTGAAGAAGGCCAAGCATAATCACTGAGAATGGTGACTGCCAGCACAACCCAAAGGAGCCACAGAGCCCAGCTCAGCTCAGTGTCCCTGCACTCTCCCACTCTCTCCTGCTTCCTCTGTTGACCTCTCCACTCCTCCTTCCTCTTTAGTTGCTTATTCAGTTCACATTTCTTCTCCTCGTCTCTTTCTCTTGCTTCGTTTTCTTCCCTCACAGTTTGCTTCTTGTTCAAATCCTATCATGAAACTCAAATATATTTTAAGTGCAATTGTTTTATTAGATAAAGCTTTCTAGTTTCTAAATATTTGTTTAAAGTAAAATCAATTGAATAATATACTCTCTCTAAGGAGCAGAGAGAGACTCTTTTAAATGATCTTTGGTATTCTATCTTTTTTTGTTTGTTTTTCCCTTGAATTAATTATTCTTTTATAGAAAAACAAGCAACATTGTTTGACTTTTTCTAATTTATGGAACTATAAGTCAGAAAAAAATTGCAAGAAGACAATATTTGCTTAGTATCTGGGGGAAAATAATTTGGGAATATCCCATGTTTACTTTTTGAATTTCTAAGAAGCAATTTTATTTTAGAAAGCATTTTCCTACCTTTTGTCAATTGCTAACTGCATTAAAACTCTCTTGTATTCAAAGCTCTCTGAGTTTCCACAACCATGGACTTCTATGGGAGCTGTCTGCGGTTAGCTCCTCCATTGCACATAACACATGCCAAACCTGAGTCATTCACGTGTATACAAATCCAGCAAGTACCACCCACGAAGAAACATTCTATATGGATACCAAACCAGAGTATTTATGTTTCTATTTATGTTAAGTTTATGTGGACAATCTAGGAAAAGAAGGTTATGGGATAGACTTATATTTTCCATATACTCATAATTGATGTAAAAATAGTTAAATTGAAGTTATTATTGAGTGGAGGCTTTCTGAGATGGAGCTCAAGGACGGTTTCAAGAAAGACATTAAAATAACAGTCCTTGAGAGCAGGAAACATTACGTGGAATAAAAATGCAACATCCTTCATGTTGTATCATCTGAGAGCATTAAACTAAATCTGGGAAGGGTCATAGGATGACTAGATTGGAATGAAAGTATGGTCTCAGTTCCATGAGAGAGATTGGAAGGAGTTTGAAGACCAGAGTGGAGGAAAGTGTAAAAGAACATTTGAAAGTGTGTTCTGTACAATGAATATATGGGGTAGTAAGTCATTCCCAATAAGGTGAAATAGGACAAGGTTTGTAGTAATTAAGCAACAAACACCTGTAGGAGCTTAGGAGACTAATTATCTTACTGTGACAACAAAGTGATATGTCTTCCCTGAAAGGATTTTTTGGAGGGGCATCCTTTCAGGTAAAGGGGAGGGAAGATGGGCTGAGCTCTGTGCCTCTCCACCCTGCTTTAACCAGCTTTATCTGTTTTACATGTTAGGTCCTGTATAAGATTTAGTTTTGGGGGGGAAGTTTACCTGTTAGGAAAAATGAGTTTTAAGGTGACTAATCTGGCCCCCTATTTACAGAGGCCCAGGGTGGAGGCAGCACCTGCCCATGTGAGCTCAACAAGGATGGGTTCCAAGTGTTCTGCCTCCAATGAGGGAGCCCTACCATGGCATGGAGGAGGCTTGGCAAACCCACCTTCACACTGTAGCCCACAGTTTGCTAACAGATAGTCACAGTTAACATTTATTGGGCACATGCTATATGCCAGGCATTATTTTTAGCTTTGTGCTTAGATATCTTCTAGTAATTACTTTATTTTATAATTCTTGGTTACTGTATTTATACAGTAATATCTCTAAAACTGGCTGCCTCTTACAATCAATAGCAACTTAGATTCAGTGAAGTATCATAAGCTTAATCCTCACATTTGTGAGGTGATTACTATTGTCATCCACTTTAAAGATGAGAAACTGAGGCACAGAAAGTTTAGGAAACCTGCCCAAGGTCACACTTATAAGTGGTGATGTGGCAGCTACTGCTAAAACACAAAGATTTTTACTGGCAAGGTAATACGGTGCCCAAGGATGATTTCTGCTAGTGTTAGGCATGGGCATGATTTAGGATGGGAACTGTGATAAGGGTGGCAATACATCAATGGCATTGTATAAAATTATGTGTCACTTCTTTAGAATAAGAAGTCTAAGACCCACTTTTCTTATATTTCCTATCGACTGTGCCCTCTTGGATAATTTCATTATTCACAGTAAAAACTGTCAGTCTTTGATTAAAAAGTTAACAAGAAAATCTTGCCTTTAACTAATAAAACATATGTAAGTCCATTAAAACTTTTCCTTGCACATAACAAGGACTCTTTAAATGTTATCTCCCTGACTTTTTTCAGAAATGATAATAATAAAAAAACTGTCTTACAAATCATACTTTAAAAATGTGAGAGTAATGTCTGCCACCTCTGATATTGAATTTACTTGCTAAATAGAACGTAAGTTTGGGCAATATTGTGGTTAGAGCTTTGACAATCTCAATCGATTTCTAAACAGACTTAAAATATGTAAAACAATTTTTCTGACTATACAAGAGATAAGAAAGCATTTTTGGCAAAGGAGGATGATCTGTAATTGTTTAAGCTCACAGGAATACCACAGTATAGAAGTGAAAAGAACTTAAATTAATAGCTAAGGTCAGGTGCAGAATGTCTTGATTGTAAGAAGCATGAATAAAAACAAGACTAACAGAGGAGCTCGGTATACTTCCGCTTTGTGTGTGTATGAGGTGGGGAAAATACATGGTTTCCCTGTCACCTAGTGAGAGCAAATGGGCAAATGACATGTATTTAGCATACGTCACCTAAGAGGCCTGTGGCTTAGGAACATGCTGAGTCAATCTGCTACTTGAGAATTTACATGCCTTGGTAGTGGACTTCCCCAAAAATGGAATTCTAAGCAACCTCATATCCCTACCTGGGGAGGGCTAAGATTTCCTTTTTCCTCTGTGTCTAAATCATAAGGTGGATACAAATCAGACCACTTTCTCTCCACCCATATTTTCCTTTACAGAGAAACAACAACAAAAAAAGGGTTTTTTTCCTACAGCTTAGTCACTGGCAGACTAAACAGCATTCTGAAAATTAGGAGGCAAAGTGGCAAAACTGCTTTCAAGGAATTTTTTAAACTCTTAAGTTGAGGATTATTGAATTCATTATTCAGCATTTACCATAAAAATGTACCAAACTGAAAGATAAAATGACTTGCTCTTTAAAACAATAAATAGGAAGCATCATAACATCAGAAAACATTTATTGATCCTGTATTTGGTATTTTCTAGATGCTATCAGGTCACTGCTCTCTGAAGACACAAGTTAAGCCATAAATACACAGGTGCTCGAGAAAACAAAAGCCACTGGCAATTTATGTGTGAAAACGACACAAAATCAGGATCAGACCACTATGCATTTGAGATGGTTTTTCAGTTACATTGAGTTTTCCTTCCATAATTTCTGTAGCACATTTACTGCTACAGACATGGTGACCCATGTCATGATTTTTAGATGACCAATAAGAGGTAGAAGCACAGTCTTTGCTCATGAAATGATTTTTGCATTTGAGGTCTCAATAGTGATCAAAACCATGAGCAAGCACTCAGCATCATACTGACTGAAGCTTCAGCAAAAATAATCCAGACTTAAATGAATTTGGGGAAAGGCTTGGAAAGCACTCATTGTATAAATCACTAGGAAGACATGGAAATCATGACAATATTATTTACTTTTGAATTCATCTATCTGAGAAGATTAATTGGAGGAATAATTATAGAACAAACATTTAACATGTTATTGGCATTTCTTTATTAGGCCTTGCACTAGAATTCATTTTGATAACATCAGGTCAGATTCCCTGGTCTTATTTTCCACTTGACTTTAAGAAGGAGAACCTCATCTGATTAACTGCCTCCCATGATGGTGTAACGTAAGAATCCCATCTGTCTTGCTCACTGTCGTCTCTCCATGGCCTGGCACAGAAAGGCTCTTATATTTGTTGCATGAATTATTGGTTGCATTAATGAATTAACTGATTGTAGGCATATGCAAGAAACATAATTAGATATAACAGAAAACTAATCACCAGCTCAATCCTGGTTCCAGCAAATAGAGTAAGATTGAGTGGGCATGATGAACACGGGAGGAGACCATCCCCAGTGTACTGACCTAGGCATCATGAAAATAGATAACACAGGTTCTGGAAAACGATGATGGTGCCTTCCTTGCAGTGACATCCACCCCCAAAAAACCTGCAAGGGTACTGTACCTTAGATAAGACAAACTGTTTCCATTCGTGAAGCAGATGTATGTGTTAATTCACAAAGAAGCGGTCACTCAAGCAGGGCTAAGTAAATATCTTATGCAGTTAAAAAAATTTCCTGCAGAAAAGCATTTCTTTTGATGATAACTTAAAAAAATAATTTGTGTAGTTTCTTTTTCAGTAGCTATGCCTGATCTGTATCGTGCAGTATTATTAGCATTTGTTAACAACAGAAGTGGTAAGGAAATTACTCACCACAATTGCTATACCAGGTTATTAGAGGCAGAGAGAGAAGAGTGGCCTTTATGAGTACTCAGTGCAGATTGCTGCAGTCAGCAGAGGTGTGGGCCACGGGGGAAGGATGTGAGAGTGGGGGAAGCAATTGGCTTGCCTTGGTTTCTTGTGAAGCGTTAGAGTTTGTAATGCAAGCCACCTAACTGGGCAAGGGTAACGGGTTTCATGTGTTCTAGCAGGGAAAAAAGTTACCGGGCAATAAATTCAGATGGGGAATAATACAGTTCTAAAGTTTCTTTGAGTTTGAATTTCATGAAATAGAAACACAGGAGTAAGAAATATAGTATGTACATAACAATATAGAAATTCTAGAAATAAGGTGATGCTCAGAAAGCAGTACATGTGATAATTTTTATTTTTCGAAAGACTGCATCAGTTATTTCCCATGGATGATTTGGTGCCACAGATTTGGGCTCCAGTTACAAATTTCTGTGTCCCATGTGCTTTGGTCCTTAAGTGTCTATACTTAATGAGGCCATCTTTGCTCATTTAAAAGTCATTCATTTGACAAGTATTTACTGATCATCGACTAGTCAGGCAAGTCACTTTTTCTCACATGTAAAAAAATGGGAAGCATTTTAGCTATGTTTCATGGCGCACAACTGCAAGTGTTTTGGCATGGACTTCCTAGCACATGTGGCGCTTTTATGGAAATTAATAACAATGGCAGAACAGCTCCCTCTCTGTACAAATTATTTTCAAAAGTGCCTCTTCTGAGAAGAGGAAAATCCATGCCAAGGTGCAGGGCTTGGTGAGAGGAGTGCGTTATGGATATCAGCCCTTACCCAACCCTCACCTGGGCACCATTTTGTATAATAGTACACAAAAGGTTTACCCACATGTGGAGGCTAGTCTTAGATGGAGCCTCACAAACTCAGTTTGAGTTTTGCTCTGCTTTTGATGGTTTGGACCAAGAGTGGAGTTTCTTTAATCCTTCTTAACCAAAAAAATCTCTATACCAAGGACTTCTGGTTCTCAATTTCCCATCTGCCAAATGAGGGGGTTAGACTAGATTCTTTTTTTTTTTCCTTTTGAAAAAGTATCTTGGTTATACAGTAGAGAGGTCAAGAGCCTGGGCTTTAGAGTCAGACTGCCTGAACTTGATCCTGGCTCTATGAATTAAGCACAATTAAACCTAGTAGGAGCTCTCTGAGTCTCAGTTTCATTATTTGTAAAATGGGGTTATGATAGTACTTAGTACCTAGTTCATACAGTTATTATGAAATATGAGAGAATGCATGTAAAGCATGCAATATGACTGGAATTTAGTGAGTGCTCAATAATTGCTAGCTATCATCATCATCATCATCATCATCATCATCATCAATGTGATTCTGTATCTCCAGAAAACCCGGGGCAGCCAATTCCTGTCTTCTACCTAGCAGAGTTCTAGCATCATTCATCTTACTATCACTCAGTTTATCCACAATTACCACTCACCTTCAGGTCACTTGTCTATAGTTAATAAGAGTATTCACTTTGTAAGCCTTGACAAATCTACTCCCTCTATCTCCTAACACTATTGTAATACCGCTGCAGCTACTTGCTGCCTTTCTAGGGGAGAGTCGAATGGCTGACAGATGCATAAAAGGTAGTCTGACAATTGACCCAGATATAGCAATGTGGACATCATTAGTGAACTTGGACAGGGCTATTTCAGTGTAGTAGTGAGGATAAAAATTCAGTTAAAAGTGGTTTTAAGGCCAGGAGTGGTGGCTGATGTCTGTAATCCCAGCACCTTGGGAGGCTGAGTAGGAAGTATTGCTTGAGCCCAGGAGTTTATATGCTTATCAAGACCTTGTCTTTACAAAATAAACATAAAAAGTAAAAAAAATTAACTGGGCATAGTGACGCATGCCTGTAGTCCAAGCACCTTGGGAGGCTGAGGCGGAAGCATCACCTGAGTCCAGAAGGTCAATGCTGTCATGAGCTGTGACCATGCCACTGCACTCTAGCCTGGGCAACAGAGTAAGACTTCAACTCCCACCCCCCAAAAAAGGGTGGGGAGAGTTTAAGAGAGAATGGAAGGAAAGAAAGTAATAGAGGCAGCAGGAGTAGGTGAGTAATTCAAAGAGTTTTACTGTAAATGGGAGCAAAGAAAGAAAAAAATAGAAATGATCAAGCAGTCAAAACTAATTTGAAGATGGGAAAAATAATAGCCTGTTTTTATGCTGATGAAATTACCACGAAACATGAGAAAACTGAAGAACTGCTGCAGTGATGCCTTTGACTGATTACGTGGAGATGGGATGTAGGGCACAAGGGAACAGCTTATCTTTAGAGGCACACAGTTTTCCTCCAGGGTAGCAGGAAGGAAAGCTGAAGGCATGGGAGCAGACATGGTGGTAGGGCGTGACATTCTGTTCTGTTTACTTCTATTTTCTTAGAGAAAACGGAAGCAAGGTCATTAGCTAAGAGTGGAGATGGAGTAGAAAGTGATGGAGGAGAGGATAAGATAAGATGCAACATGGGAATGAGGGAGAGTGAATGGACCAGGGAAGTTAGGGAGATGATCAGGCAGCCCTACAACTCATTTGAGACTGATGGTCCTCCTTTTTAAGTGAGACCAACTGACATAGATATATATTTTCTCCAGCCAACCTCAGCTGTGTGCGTGTGAGCACAGTGTAGGCACAGAGGTGGATTTAACTATAGTCATACATTTGTCAAGTGAAGACAATGATGTGAGAAAGGTGATGATATTGTGATGGATAAAGAGACATGAGGGCATGGGGATGGAGGAAGGGACTAACCACAGGTGGTGGAATCAGTAAGTTGCAAATGGTAGAGTGAAGGATTTTTGGAGTTGGGGAACTAAAGAAAGTAAGTCGAAAATATAAGAGGTGGCGGTCAGAGGACTGGATGCTTGGATTGAGGTTTGAAGGGATTTAGGTGATTTATCATTACAGTCTGGTGGTATATGACCATAGAAGTGAGTGCCAGAGAATGGAGTAGGCAAGCTCTTTGAAACAGACGAAGTCAAGAAACTAACAGGCCAGAATGTCAAAATGATTATGTGAACATTTAAATTACCAAGAATTTCCAGGAGCAATGTTGGCAGAAGTGAGAGTTATCTAGGTGCAAAAATGTCAAGGATTGAAGGAAAAGACTTTGGTGGTGGAAGAGTGTAGAAGACAAACAAGGAGAAGTAACTAGTGGTGTGGGCTTTACAACATGCGTCCAAAATAGGTGTTGCATTTCTAGGACCAAGGGAACAAGAATAGTCTGGAATTAGTCATAAGGAGCAAGCCATTTGCCATCTTGTCTTCTTTCCTCTCTATCTCTTCTCCTTCTGTAGTAAAGTACCTTCCAATTAGGTATTGTAGTGGGTCATTTCTTCTTGGTTTTCTTTTTCTCTAAACTTTTTCCTCACTGTGTTTAACTATAGGCATTTATTCTCAGTCTTAATTATACATTAAAATCACCTGAAGAGGTTTTTTAAAATTGTACCATGTCCAGGCCCTACCATGAGCTATACTGATTTATTTGTTCTGAGGTGGAGTCCAGGTATGCATATTTTAACAAGTCTCTAATGAGCTAACAAGTTGAGGATCACCGTCTTAGGGAAGAGTTTGAAAGGTGTGTCTTTGTGGGTCTATGCATTATTATGGAATGGTTCATACTTTTCATCATATCCTTGAAAATATTTCGGACCCAAGAAGAATAAAACTAAGCCATTACTTTCTCAATGAAAAAATTTAACCTTAATTGATTTTTTAAAAACCATTTCTGTTGGGGATAGAGGTGAGACTTGGGAAGGCAGAGTGTGTTAAAATCTGGTAAGTAGAATATCAAATTAAGTAAAACTTAGTGGTGTCTTTTTTGTATCATTCAAGTTTTGAAACCTCCATAAAGCAGAATCCATGGGGTTAAACCACTGCTCTGTGCAGCTAAAATCCTTTCTGTCCTCCTCTTCCCCTCAAAAACATGAACTGTGCTAGTGTAACTGACTCTGGGCTTCTCTGTCACTGCTGGTTTTTGCGTAGGAGTGCTCCTCACACCAGCTCACTTAACACCTGTGTTTTTATGATGTGAAAACTGCACATCCACACTATGATCATTGCCTCAAATTGTATAACTTTTTTCTCACAAAGTGGAAAAAAGAAGTTTCAGAATATTCATTTAACCTCTTCTGGCCTTCTATAGGAATATGATAGGTTAGGATGGACCACCTGGGTTGGAGCGGAGCCTGAAGGCAGAGCCCCCTCTGAGGTGGTGATACAGGGCCACTCTGCTAGCCATTGTGTCCACACTCTTGTTTCTTCACTTCTGTGGCAGGGCTAGACCACCATGGCATTGGTTTTGTAAACTTACTTGTTTAATTAGTAAAATGCTTGGTTCCTTTACCGCAGACCTTGACCCTTTGAGGAAGACAAAAATGTCTTAGAGCCATGTGCTTCAATTATAGGCTTTATCTTTATTTAGTCACTATTTTCCTCTTCTGTTGGATTTCTGAGATACTCAGACCAAGCCCATGAAGGCAGCAATCAGAAAAAAATTCCTGAATTTATTTCCCTTAGTTATACAATTGCCCGTTTCTGGTCTAATGCGCATTAACACTTAATAGCCCCTGCATGTATTGGGAAAAAATAAACATTGGCAGATAGAATGCACTGGATGAAAGTGCATGAGGCTTCCTTCTCTTTCCTTTCTCTCCTCTTCTTTTTATCACTGGCTATCATTCTCCTCCCGTTTCTTTTTCTGAACATAGTCCTCTACACCAACCTCACACGCACACTTGACTCACACTTTCACTCATGCATGTTCTCACGGTCACCCACACAGTTGCTCCCTGAACTTCTAACATGTCTGTTTCTGTCCAGATGCCTTGGTGTTAAGCTCTTACCTGATTCTCAACAGCAGTGGCCTGCAGGTCTGCAGGCTTCTTTGCATCCAAAGTAGCCAAACCTCTTGAGAACCGGGTTGACTTGTGACCCTCTTCACCTCTCAATAGTATTTTCATCGGCTTTTGGAGGAGCCTGTACACGGAAATCCAAGGAAGTTGGGACAATTCTCTCCAGTATAGAATTTGCAAATTAGCGCCCCTCAGGTGCTTCTGGTCAGTGTTCTGTGCAGCCCATACAGAACCTAAAATACTGTTAAGTCCACGATATCTTGAACAAAAACATTGAGTCTAGGAGATAGTGCAACTTCTTTTACATAACTCTGGATCTGCATTATAGCCAGGCAATCATTGTCTAGAGTTGACTAACTCCTGTGCCTTTGAGATAAGGTATAGCTCCCCAGTTTGCTGCAATTCGCATCACTCCTCACCCATCCCAACTCCTGCTTCTTTGCTAATTTGTGTTACTTGCCTGGCTCATGGAGGCATTTGTATCGGGCACCTACTCTAGAGCTACCACAGATGGACTGCCAGCCCAGCCTGACAGGAATTGAAACCTAGAGAAATAAGCTATCCAGTTGGTGGTTGTGAAAATGAAAAGGAAGGGCAGCCCAGGGTCAAGGCTATTTCAAGCTCCTTTGATACAACATAAAGGACATCTGCTTTGGGAAGAAACACTCCTGGGTTTAAGTCTAAATTCAACTACTTGCTAATAGTTTAATTTTGAATGATTCCTTTAGCTACTATTGTTTTCTTTTTTTATAAAATGGAGATAGTAATAGAAACGTTGTGAGCATAAGATATTTAGAGAGACTGTATATATATGACAGTCTATATACTTAGCCCAGTAAAAGTCAGCTATTATTCTTACCTGTTTCCCCTCTTCTTTCTGTCCTATACGCATTCTTGAGTGCTAATGAGTACACATACACACTGCTACTAGTGAGTGTATGTCAGCAGGGGACAAAGGGGAGGGCTATGTCAGTAATATTGGCCAATAGTGATGAAGCCAAACAAACTCTGGTGTCCCATATATTTCTGGGTGCCCCAAAGAGTGAGGTAGGCACCACCTTGGCATGGTGGATGGCTTTCTGAAGTGCCTGCAATCAGGATCTGAGACTCAGCAAATGTTTAATGTCTCCACTATGCTGATAGACCAAGAGAGGAGCCAAGAATCTGAATTAGAGCAGTGGTGGTAGAGAAAGAAAGGAAGGCACATAATGAGAAATCTATGAGAATTAAAACTGATTAGGATATAAGGAGTATGTTGGTTTTATACTCTGTCAATTTAGTTAAACTAAAATTACATTTCCCAGGATTTCCTTCTCTATATGGTTCTGGGCTAGAGTGGTCACACACTTGGGTGTGACTTGGAAAGTGGAACTGAACAGCAGCCATCATGTTCTTTCTGATCTGCTGCCTCACCTGGGCTTGGCTGACCAACATCTCCTCCTTCAGCCTTTCCACATGTCCAGCTCTCAGGTTAGTGGTGTCAGCTTTTCCTGCTCACCATTAGGTTAGATGCAGTGAGAGACAAACATGACTTTCTGTTCTTCCTTGTGGGTTCTGGTTTATCCTCATTATTCCAGTTTTTCCTCACTTTTCCCCAAGTATGTCCAGCTTTCCTTCCTGACTGCCAGACCTGCTGACCAAGAATGACCCCAGGTCCACCAAGCAGATGATTCACTGAGATTCACAGAGGTGGTTGCCACAAAGCCAAAAACCTCCCACAGACATCAACACAAGCTTTCTTCACAGATCTACTCCAGCAGCAGGTTGGTGATGTTTCTCTGATCACTTTCTGACCTGTATTTCCCTAGCTTCTCCCCACAATTGTGTAAGAACTTATTCCTACAATAAGTTCCTTAGTCCATATTGTCCATAGTGGTTCTGCTTCTTGGTGGCCGGGAGCGTGCAACTGTACTACAGTCTGGGTGACAGAGTGAGACATAAACTCAAAAAAACAAAACAAAACAAAAACCAAAAAAAAACTGCTTACAGCTTTTGTGTCCAGAGTTGATGGATGTTATTAAATGCTACACCCAGATCACAGCCACCTTATTGCCCAAACAATGATAGAAGCAGCCTTCTAGTTACCAAAATATCAAAAGAGTCAGCCAAAGTATGTTTTAGAAGGGATGCTCAAGTACTAGCCTCTGAAGTCAATTACTCTTTGTGGGTAACACTTAAAAACTCTGAATTTCTAATAATTTAGATACATACGGAATTTGATATTTATGGAATACATGCAATGTAGTTGACTCTGCATAAAGTGATTAATGTACGTTAACTCATTTAATCATCCCACAAGCCAGCAAGAAGATGTTATCATTTTGCAAGTGAAGAAACTGAGATAGAGAAATGTGACCGAATATCCTTAGCATCACCCAGAGAGTAAATGAACTGGCCTGCACCCATCTGCCTCCTGGGACATATTTTTCGTGGGCATATAGATGAAAAAAACAATTTCAGGGAATTTTTGTTCACCAATTTGTAGTTGTTACATGGACACACTCATTTTCTCTCCCTTCGTTCTCCCCCAAAAGAATTATTTGCTTTCAGGATGGTTCCTGGGCTCCCGTTTGCTATACAGAATGCAAATACAGTTATCCATCAGTATCCATGGGGAATTGACTCCAGGAGTCCCTCAGATACCAAAATCCATGGATGCTCAAGTCCTTTACATAAAAGGGCATAGTTTTTGCATATAACCTGTGCACATCCCCTGTATACTTTAAATCATGTCTAGATTACTTATAATACCTAACACAATGTAAATAGTCTTATACTGTATTGTTTAGAAAATAATGATGAGAAAAAAATCTATACGTGTTAGTATAGATGCAATCATCCGTTTTTTTTTTTTTTTCTTGAATATTTTCAAATCAAGATTGGGTGAATCTACAAATGTACAACTCAAGGATACGGAAGGCCAAATATAATTAGAAGATGGGAAAACTGAAAAGATATAAGATGGATACATATCTATATAATAAGACTCTGTTCAAAGAAGAGAGCAACAGAAACCTACTTGATTCGAATTTATGATATAGCTTTTTGAAAGATATTGGAGATAGATTTGGGGGCTAATTTGGTATCATGGCAACATTGAGGATAAGATGGAAGAAGGATAATTTAAAGAAATTTATCTAAGAAATTTGAAGGTAGAGCCTTCCTTGTCACTTTCAGGAGAGACTGTTGCAAAGGCTTAAATTGTTTTCATCTATTTCAGTTGCCAGACAGTTGTTTCCTTGAATAGAAGTCTATATGGGATTGGGTCACAAAGTGGCTTGCTTACATGGATTGTGTTTTGAAAGGAAGGAAAATGAGTAATTAGTTCCACCATCACCCAAACTTAAAATCACAAAGTAATTATATTAACTATGTTTTCCTGCATAATAAATTGCCCCCAAAACTTAGTAGCTAAAAACAATGACAAACACTCATTATGACTCATAGATTCATCCCTGGGTGGCCTCATAACATGGTGGCTGACTTCCTATGGAGTGAGCAATCCAAAAGCAGGTGGAAGCTGCTGTATCTTTTATGACCTAGCTTTAGAATTCACATAACATCACTTCCACCATGTCATAGTGGTTACACAGGTCATTTCTAACTTGGGAGGGACTCACAAAGGCATGCACACCAAGAGGTGAGGATCAATGGAGTGGATCATCACTAGGGGAACAGGGGTTCTCTTAGAGACTAGTAACCACACATCCCTTTTATTCTCCCCAAATCCAAATAGTCCCTGTGTAGAAACCATTCTTTCATTATATCTTTCTCCATTGCCACCAACTCCCTCTTTTTTTTAAAGCAGGATTTATTAAGAGGATAAAGAAAAGCTTCCACAGTGGGAGGGGACCCAAAGGGGTTGCCCTCCACCATCTCTCTTATTTAACACCTACATCTTATCTTGATTATGGTCTTACTAATGTCATGCCTCTTAGTTGGTTTTCCTGTATCCAATCTAGCCCATATTGTTTTAACCATATCTATTATTCTTCTTTTACAGAGTTTGTTCTATAACTATAGTTAATTGTATATATTTCCATTCATTTATTTTCCATACTAGATTTAAAATCTTTGAAGATAGTGACTGTTTCATATATTTGCAGATCTCAATAACTCCTAAACTGTTCCTTAGAGAGGTATAATAAGAGGAAAGGCAGTAGAACATAGTGGTTAGCACGGAGATGGTTGAGCCAGATAAATGCTGAATTTGAAGATCAGCACTGCCACTTGCAAGCTGTGAGATCTTAGGCGAGTTATTCAACCTTTCTGAGCCTCTGTTTTTCTCACTTCTAAAAAAAAGTTAAATTTTAACTTAACAGTAATTATAATGGTTGTTATAATTATTTATTAGTAGAGTTAACTGTTATAGCAGTTTATGATGCCTGCCTTTCAGATTGTGAAAACTGGATAAGTGATGTGTGCAATGTGCTTAGCATTATGTCTTGAGTGTACTAAATACATAATAAGTGGCAGCTATTAATATGTTACATGATTGGCATTTAATAGTTTTTGAATAAATTGATATTGAGGAAGAAAATATTTGACCAGAAGACCCTGCCTGTGGAAGTTCTTTTTCTCCAGCTTTCAGGAGTTTATTGTGGAGTTCTAGGATAGCATCATTTACTAGAACTCTCTGCAGTAAGGGACATTTTCAATATCCGGGCAGTTACATAGGATAGACACTCATCACATGTGGCTGTTGAGTACTTGAAATACGGTTGGTGAGGAACAATGTTTTTAATTGTATTTATATTAATAACTTAAATTTAGTCACATGTAGTGAGTGACGACATATTGTTTAAGACAGTCCTATAGACATCACAGCATGAAGGGCATCTCGCTAGACCTTTTTTTCCTTCTTCTTTATGATCATTGGTGGTGCTATGAAAACTTCTTTGTAAAAGTCTGAAGTTGAACAATTACAGATAGACACAAGTGAGTGTTATAATTCCCTTGCTCAAGACACATTGACAAACATACACTGTTCCTTTGCCTGTGAACCAGACATACTAGAGAATAACAAGAAGATATGACTTCCGCTTTGAGGAACATATGATGATCTGGGTCATTCAAATTGCATACATACCAGAAAATAGCATGAGTTAATATAGTGAGACAAAACAATTAGCATATAATTGCTCTTTATGATTTTATTGTCAATGGATACCATTCTAATGTAATCCCATGTACATCATCCTCACCACCATTAACATTCTGTTCTTAGGCCCTCTGGTTCATGTTAGGTTTAATCTTCACAAAGCCCATGGTGTAGATGTATTACCATCCTCCTTCATATAGATGGGGAAACTAAATCTCAACAAGACTGAAAAACTCACCTAAGACCGCACTTACAGTAGGGCTTTGAACCAGGACTGTCAAGATCCAAGGCCATTTTATCGACCTTTTAGCTCTGTTGTTTCATTCTTTATAACATGCCCTTCACATTGCTTGCTTGGTTTTGACTAACTGTGTGTGATGTCTTTTAAAAAATGTTATTTTGGCTGCCTGTATATCTTCTTTTGAGAAGTGTCTATTCATGACTTGTACCCACTTTTAAACGGGGTTGTTTGCTTTTTTCCTTTTGATGCATTTGAGTTCCTTGTAGATCCTAGATGTTAGGCCTTTGTTAAATATACAGTTGGCAAATATTTTTTCCCATTCTATGAGCTGTCTCCCTGCTCTCTTGATGGTTTCCTTTGTTTTGCAGAAGCTCGTCATCTTGATGAGGTCCCACTTGTCTATCTTATTTCTTATGGTATGGACACTTAGGGTTCTGAACAGGAATTGGTTGCCAGTTCCAATTTACATAAGGGTGTCTCCTGCATTTTCTAAGGTTCTTATAGTTTGAGGTTTGATGTTTAGGTCTTTGATCCATTTAGAGTTAATTTTCGTGTTTGGTGTTAGGTAGGAGTCCTGTTTCAATCTTCTCCATGTGATCAGTCAGTTTTCCCAGCACCATTTACTGAATAGGTTCTCTTCTCCTCAGTGGTTGTTGTTGGAAGCTTTGTCAAAGATGAGTTGGTTGAGAAATTGAGACTTTGTTTCTGGAATCTCTGTCCTGTCCCATTGGTCTATAGGCCTGTTCTTGTACCAATACCTGGCTGTTTTGATTACTGTAGCCTTATAGTAAAGTTTGAAGTCTGGAAGTGTGATACCTCCTGCTTTGTTTCTTTTGCTAAGAATTGTTTTGGCTATTCATGATTGTTTATGTTTCCATATGAATTTCTGTATTGTTATTTCCAGGTCTGAGAAGAAAGGGTACTGCATAATTTAATGGGTATTGCTTTGAATCTGTAGATTGCCACTAATCATCAGAGCAATGCAAATCAAAACCACATTGAAATACCACCTAGCTCCAATAAGAATGACCATAATTAATAAAACAAACAACAGATGCTGGCGAGGATGCGGAGAAAAAGGAACGCTGCTGATGGGAATGCAAACTAGTGTAACTTCTTTGGAAGACAGTGTGGCGATTTCTGAAAGAGCTAGTAATTGACCTTCCATATGACCCAGCAATTCCCTTATTGGGAATATACCCAGAGAAGCTCAAATCATCCTACAAAAAAGATACCTGCACACGTATGTTTGTTGCAGCTCTATTCACAATAGCAAAAACATGGAATCAACCATGTTTCCCATCGAAGCTGGACTGGATTAAAAAAAAATGTGGTACATATACACAGTGGAATATTATGCAGCCATAAAGAAGGACAAACGTGGACTTTGCAGCAACTTGAATGGATTTAGAGTTGATCATATTCAGTGATCTATCACAGAAACAAAGAACAGAGTGCCATATGTTCTCACGCATAAACAGACCTTGAACAATTATCATAATACTATAAGAATGGGATTGGCAGTAGTGGGAAACTGCCAGGGGTGGGGGTGGGATTGGCAGTTGAGGGAAACTGCTAGGGGAGGGAGGGGCACACCTCATCAACAAGCATAATCAACATTTGTATACCTAGCCCTGAATTGTACCCCACATCTTTAAAAATTTTTTAAATATTATTTTAATTATATAAGTACATGCATTCATTGAAGAAAAAAATTTAAAATATAGAGAAGCAAAATAAATGAGACATCTTAAGTTTGGCGTTAGTGGAGCCTGATTTCCTTGTTGCTGAGGGCAATCACAATATGCAAATTACAGTGTCCTGTCTAACCCAGGAAGAGACAGACAGCCCAGTGTGGATTGTAAGCTTACCAGTTCTTTACAGGTGTCCATATATTAACATTTTTCTCACATGCACACAATGGAATGTCAGAGTCTGAAGGGAACATACTGATTATTACATGATTCTAAACCAATTTCTTCATTTTCACTGGAGAGGACTACAGAAGGCCCAGGAGTTTGAATAACTTGGAAATGATATTTCTCAAGAAGTGAAAATTATCTCTTACCAGGGAAATGACAGAGAAACATTCAGAAACTCTTCTATGTACATTCAACTTTCGTTTTATTTTATAGCATTCATAAAACTATTTGTTCACAAATTCAAAGTGATCATCTACAGCAGCTGCTACTGCCATCTGTTGGTGGTGGGCAGAGTTGATGCATTTCTGCAAAGGTGCATACAATGGTTCATATCTATGAAAGTCCTTAAGTTGAAATTCATCATAGGAACCTTTGCGGGGGGCGGGGAGAGAGAGAGAGAGAGAGAGAGAGAGAGAGGTGGAGTAGGACACACCTGGGTTCAAAGAAGCTTGGCTGTGCCTCATCAAAGAAGTGTGACTACTTTCTTTCATTTTTGGTTTTCCATTTGTAAAATGGGGATATCCATTTCATAGGGATGTTCTAAGAATTAAGTAAGTGAAGAGTGTGTATTATTTCAGGTAAATGCTAGCCAAAAATCTCAGTGGCCTAACACAATCGTAATTTATTTCTTGCTCATGTCACTGTAGGTCCTCTTGTTCACCAGACAGCTCTCCTTCAAGTTGTGATTTGAAACCAAGTTCACTTCACTTTGTGATTCCACCATCTTCCACATTGGACTTCCAAGGTCATCTTGGAGCCCAACATCTATCCAGCAGAGAGGAAGGAGATGGCATGAAGGTTTGAAAAGGAGGGTTACGTGGCCCTAGCCTGACAGCTGAACACTTGACTTCTACACCCATTCCATTGGCCAGAAATCAGTGTTGTGTTTGCATCTAACTGCTGGGAAGACTGGGGGACATAGTTCAGCAGTTGCTGGCACAGCATGCAGATTAATGAAGGCTTGCAAAGCAATTACCTCAGCTCCTCCTTCACAGTAAGGATGAAAAATGGTAGAATGATAGTAGTCACAATTTTTTACCATAGTAAAAGAAGCAGACCTCTAATGCAGTTACACTTTTTTCTTCTTATATTATGTAATGCGATTTCTATTTTTCTCAGTTTTTAGTATGACACATATGAAACTAAGAGGCAGTGTGGTATGATGAAAATGGTCTTGGAGATGTGGCTTCTAATCCTGTATGATCTTGGACAAATCACTCAGACAATCTGTACCCCAGTTTCCTTATCGGAAGAATGACAGAGTATCTATGTAGATTCCACCCAACCCCATCTTCCTAACTCTAAAGCTTTTTTTTCATAGAAGTAATGAAAAAATACAACAAAACAAAACATGAAGTGACTCAGAATAGACAAGTGGCAGAACACAAGTTTTGCATGGGCTTAGACAGGGAAGATTTATAAAAGAGTAGTCGTTTAAGCCAGTTCTTGCAGAAGGTGATGGTCTTGGATAGTGAGAATGAGGTAAGGCGTGCTGCACCAGGAAGTTATGAGAGGACCATACACAAGAAGAAATGGGGGGAATGAGTGTGGTAAGGAGAAAAGACTGGCAGGAAAAGGGAGTGTATGGGGGTGGGACTGGAGAGTGAGTTAAAGGTGGAATTTGATAGATAGAGGGGAAAAATTGTTAATGATAGGTTACCAGGTTTACAAGGTCATATTTGATCCAAAAGGATCCCAGTTGGAAACCAACCGTAGTTTTGGATAAGTAAATGATGTCATTAAGACCTGCTAGATATTATGAATAGAAATTTGGTTAGATCATAGCATTTGACACGGTAGTATCTTTGCTTAAATCGCTGAATTTCTAAGGCCTAAATGTCATAAAACAATCTTCCAAGTATATTACTTATCTGAATTCTATGCCTATTTCAAGGAAAAGTTTTTATGGTAATGAAAGAAAAATAAAAGTGTGCGAGGAATCAGATAGTTTATGTTGAGAAACCTCATTTCTCTGCTTTATTTTATTTTTTTAAATCTAGGATAAATATGTAGGTAAGGCATGAGTCAGAGCAAGCTCAGAAAGTACCTAGAAGCCTTCAGCATTTGAAGCATGCTAGCCAGTTTCATGTGGGTGAAGTATGGTTTTCAAGAAGACAAATTGAGAATAGAACTTGTATGTTTAGATTTTGCCATTCTCTAGGAGACTTACACAGATGTTTGACGAGCTATAAGGGGGAAGAATTTCTTCTTGGGAACTGCTATAGAGAGCCTTGTTAGGAAAGGATATGACCCTAGAATGGATCTTGCACACAGTTGCTCTCAGGACTATCTTAGCTGAGGTAAGCACCGACAGTTCAGTCCTCAAATCAAGTTTCTAGTAAAGGTCCATGCCACACCCTCAAGAAACAGAACTTTGAAACACTCCATAAGGAAAGCTGTTGGATAACATCCTTGACTCCCCTTCAGCTCTGATAAGCACTTGGGAAACACCATTTTTGTTTTTTTATTTTTGAGAAAATGCTACATGTTAGATAAATAAACTGTTTGTAATTAACAATATATTAATTTATTTACACAAATGAAATATTCTACTATTAAATAACCACATGACTGAGCACAAGTCACAAGACTTTTCCGGGCTTCAGGCTTCAATTTTCTTCTCTGTAAAATATGCTGACTAGATTATATAATCTCCAGGGCCTCTTCCTGACCTAAAATTATAAATTCAAATTCAAACAATTTCCTCTATTTAGTGAAGTAACATGAAGCACAAAGTTACTTTACCACATTGTTCTAAATCTCTAAGACTCTTAACATATAAGAAGACACTGGCAGACCACTGAGCAAGTACTAAGGGAAGAATTCTCTGCTCAACACAACAGCACCTTGGTGGGAGCACCAAATTTAGAGCTACATCCCTTCCTTTTTCAAGACAAGAAAAGACATGGGCTCATGTTCATGTCTTTATACTTAGAAACACCAGTGATTTTATTATGGCTCAACAGCAGATTCTCTGGCCATGTGCGCTTTCTAGTTTGGCAATGGTTTATTTGCCATCTATACTTATACTTTATTCTAATTGATGTTTTTGCATGGGTTCTACTTCTCTTTCAGAAGGTAATTTCCTCTAAAGAAGGACTGTATCCTAAGTAGAGCTAAAAAAAAATTCTAAATTTTAGGGCACCACTGCCCAATATGGTAGGCATTAGCCACATGGGGCTATTTAAATTTAAATTAATTATAATTAAATTGGATTAAAATTTTAGCTCCTCAGACATATAATTGTTTACTAGATGCATGTAGCTAATGAGTACCATTTTGGAAAGCAAAGCTATGGAACATTTCCATCACTGCAGAAAGTTCTGTAGGACAGTGTTGCCTTAGAGGTCAAATAGTAGTAGTCACAAACTCATATTTGTAAGAGATGGTGGGAAACTTGGAAGCCACTTAATTCCTTATTCTCTCCAGCACGGTTCAGATATTTTCAATACCAAAGAATTTATCATCTTACAAAGTGTCTCATTCCACTCTTGGAAAATGTTTATATTTGAGAATTCTTTAAACGGTGTTAAAATCCGTATCCGTATAACTTCTGTGCGCTCTCTCTCTCTCTCTCTCTCTCTCTCTCTCTCTCCCTCCCTCCCTCCCTCCCTCCCTCTCTCAACACAGGACACGTGTAATAAATTCTACAACCTAGAGCTTCATCAGAGAGTCTATATCAGCTATTGTGTCTCTAGTTAACTCTTCTTTTCCAGTTAACCCATGGAGTTGAGGAGGCTGAGGCCTGAGGTGTTAGCAGTCCTCCCTGGAGACTCTGTGGTAGAGCTAAGGCTGTTGTGTCCAGTCATGCCATACTGCTGTCAAGTTTAGCAACTAATTCATTAAAGAATGTATGTACATAAATGTGTAGAAGTTCTTGCTTTCAATTTTGTTATTGTTGTCCTGTTGTTTTATTCTCTTTTTGCACTGCATGATTCTTAAGAGACTAGGCTATTTCTTCCCCAGCAGAGTAAAGATTACTCAAACTCTGCATGAGTGTTTCAGAACATAAAACATTAAACAGCCACCCTAGTCCCCACCCTAAATAACCCTAGGTTCCCAGCTCAGAAATCACCGAATGGCTTGCTTCACTTTGACAGTTCAAAAGCAGTTTGAGAGTAAAAGCGAAGACTAGAAGCACTAAGGATCAATGATGAACATCCAAATGGTGTCTAGAAGAGATGTTCTTGATAATGTATTCAGTAAGAAAGGGCATCTACCTCTCCACGGTGAAGACTTTGCAGTAGAAATATTGGGTTAAGTGTCAATTACAGCTTTAGATATGTTGAACAAATGCTTACTGAAGTATGGGCTCTGTGCTGGCGCAACAGAGATGATTGTCTTTACCCTCCAGTCACTGGCAGGGAGGCTGGGTTGAGTCAATAAACAGTCAATTACCATGGCTCCATTGGCCACTCCAAGGGGTGTTTTTTCAAAGGGCCCAGTGGATCACTCTTGGAGTTTGAGTGGTCACAAGCAGTTGCTGTTACAGCAGAGCAACTCCTGAGAGTCACTAAATAAGAGGATCCACAGACCACACTTCCTGGGGAAGAAGATTACCTGATTAACTCAGCCTGGGGCACAGCAGAGAATCAGGCACTGTGTGAGCAGCTATCTGCTTTGCCAACCAAAAAGCTGATACCTGATTCATTTTATTATCTTTGGCATGCAATCAGAAATAATGCTACTACCGGGGCAGAACTGCCTCTTCTTTTTGCACAATCACCAGCTTCTACCACCAACCACTCCCATCAATATCCAGTATCCTGCTAAGTCTATGGTTGAAGACTTTGTGTGTGTGTGTGTGTGTGTGTGTGTGTGTGTGTGTAGTACATATTATATATAGGATTTTATATAGAATTACTATATATGTAAATATACACACATGATTTTATATACACATACACTGAGGATATTCTGTAAGAATATATAAAAAAATTTTTGTGGTGGTTGTCTTGGCAGAGTAGAAATGGGATTCTTGGGGCTAGAGAAAGGAAGGTTACATTTGTATTTCATTTTATATGTTTTAATTTTTAACACTATTACTTTTAAAACAACATCTACTTTTATTAATACTTGATTATACCAAGGATACCACCATCTATCGTCACTTCGCAAAGTGAGTTCCAACATGAAAACAGAGTTGAGAGATCTTGTTCCAAGCTGGGTTTATAGGGTGCCTTACCTTAGATTATTTAAGTTGTTATGATTCTTTCCACATCTGATAACTTGAGATAACTTGACTCAAAATAAGACCAAGTGAGGTGAGATATGTGACTATGTGGCAGTGCTTTGCAAACTGCAAACTCCTACATTTCGGTCCATAACACTGGCTTGTTTGAAGAGTGCTCGGGACTACCCAGTTCTACTAAAATCATCTAGGTCCTGTCCTCTTCACTAGACTATTTTTGAAAAGAAGTGAGAGTCAGTTGTGGTACAAGCTAAGGCAAGAGAGGGTAGGGTAGGAGGTCTCCAGAAGTGCTGATGTAGTCAGGTCTTCTTGTGGAGGGATGCCCCTCTTTGACATGAGCTTGCGCTGCCATAATTTCCCCTGTTCTTAGCTGATGAGTGAGGAATTTTGCTGGGACAATGAAATATCATGCCAGGTAGTTTCATGAAAATGTAGCAAATTCATGTCTCTTTGTCCAGGTTGAACCATCTCCCACTCTGCTTTGCCCATCTTTTATTGACTCTCTTGAATCCTCTTGTTTATTTGTTATTATTATTATTATTTTTAAGATAGAGTCTGGCTCTGTTGTCGAGGTTGGAATGCAGTGGAACAATCATAGCTCATTGCAAACTCCAATTCTTGAGCTTAAGCAATCCTTCTACCTCAGTCTCCCAAGTAGCTGGGACAGCTACTGGTACAGGCATGTACCACCACACCCCACTAATAATCTATTAATTCAGTCAACATTTATTGAGTCACTCCTCTATGCCAGGTACTGTGGTCAGACCTAGGGATATGAGATGAATATAATATAGTCCAAGCTATCATGGTATTCACTGTCAGTAGTGGATAAGGGCGTGGAAATAAATACTTGCAATCCAGTGTGTTGACTATCACAGCAGAAAGATGCACAGAGTACTGTGACACTGACAAACTATGGGAAAGGAAAAAGAAGAGATGTTGAAAAATGGATAGGAGTTTGCCAGACAGGGATTTTGAACAGACAGAGCAGCATGAGGCAGAGGGACTGGAAAGTGCCTGAGAGATTCAGGAGAAAGCGATGAGTTGGATTTGGCTGAAATAGAGAGTGAGGACAAAGTGACAGAAACAAATCTAAAAAGGCTGGGCCGGGTCAGGCTGTAAATGGCATTGCGTGTTGTGTTAAGGAGTGTGGACACCGCCCTGTCAGCAGTAAAATGAGAATGAATTCATTTGATTTTGCATCTTTTGTAAAAGAAAACTTATATGAGGGGGCACCTGAAAAAAACAGAATTTATTTATAAAAAAGTGTGCACTTTCTTCTTACATGTTTAAACTTCAGTCACCTTCAAAGTACACCTATTATTTAATGAAATACACCTTTTGAGATGCTTTTTCCACCGCTCAAAACAGTGGTTGAACTTGTCAGTTTGGATGCCTTTTAATGCTTCTGCCAAGTTTTTGTTTCACCTCTTTCATCTCTTCCACACTATTTCCCTTTGAGAACTTTTTTTTATCCGTGGAAACAGAAGAAAGTCCCTCAGGGTGAGATCAGGTGAATAGAGAGGGTGGGGCATGGGGTCATGCTGTTTTTATCAAAAACTCCTGAACACTCAGCGTGGTGTGGGCAGGTGTGCTTGTAAATTACCCATCATGAAATGGGCAAATGCATTGAAAGAATCTCAAAAAAAAAAAAAAAAAATTTCCTGAAGTTGAACGCGTGTGGCCTCTTACAACAATGCTGTCTGGTACACTGATGCCGGTAGATGCCTAGAACACTTAGCTAGTGGGGGCAACCTGTACTACAAAGGGCCTCCCCTCCAAAAAAAATTGTTTTGTTTTGTTTTGTTTTGTTTTAGTTGGAATCTCGCTCTTGTCGCCCAAGCCGGAGTGCAGTGGTACGCTCACGGCTACCACAGCCTCAACCTGCTGGGTTTAGGCGATCCTTCTGCCTTAGTCTTCCAAGTAACTGGAACTACAGACACACGCCACTACACCCAGCGAGTTTTTGTGATTAATTGTAGAGACGAGGTCTCACCAAGTTGCCCAGGCTGGTCTTGAACCTCTGGGCTCAGGTAATCTTCTCGCCTCGGCCTCCCAAAGTGCTGGGATTACAGGTTGAGCCATCACGCTCAGCCTCTGTTTTTTGTGTTTTTTTAAAATAATTTTTTACAATTTGCTATAATTCCTTGTAGAGCTACAGTGATTTTCCTTTAACAGACTAATAACTTATTTATGGTAATAACTTTTGTACCTATTTGTTTCATTGCAAAGTGGAATTTGTCATTTATATTCTATTTCTT
Organism: Tarsius wallacei; assembly: GCA_963574415.1. NCBI lineage: Eukaryota > Metazoa > Chordata > Mammalia > Primates > Tarsiidae > Tarsius > Tarsius wallacei. Next base: position 33,906 of record CAUYQG010167633.1, read on the forward strand.
TCAAGTAATTGTATGTATGTATGTGTATGTGAGATACACATGTACCAATCATAATATTTTCTATTTCCTTTTTTTGTTACATTTCCTGTGTACTAAGCTGGGATATTTATAGTATTTATTCTTCTGAATGATGCAATGGGTTAACAAGATAATATATCAGGAAGGAAATCTTTTAAGGTACAAGGACCTTGATACTACCTTTTGTTTCGGTTTGATTAAACAGATGGAATTCCACGCAAGTGGAAAGTTGTGAAGGCGGACACCAGTAGCACACACACCATCAGCGAACAAAAGGGGTGGGAAGTCGCCGAAAGGAAAGGCAGCAGAATGGTTTCTAGCATCTCACTCTTTACCAATAATATTATGCTGCTTTGAGCCCTATTGTTCAAAATCCAGGTTTTGTACCAGTAAGAAAAATGATGTTTTTACTTGTGAAATGCTAAAACTCCTAACCATCAGAGAAAGGAGTGGGTGATTGCCTGGAAAACGACTCATACATTCTTCGAACATTTCTCTTACACAGTAATTATTTTATGAACATATAGAGGGCACTGGGAGCTACAGTAAATGTGAGAGTTATTTCTGAATAAACATTACTGAAATTTTTGATCAGAAGTATTCTTCATTTTGTATACAGACACTATGGAGATATCAAAAGTCAACCAAACTTTAAGTGTACTGCTTTTGAAAGTTTGGCATGACCTAATTTCAGTTAACTGAAAATATTTTTAATTACAGATGAATATACTTGAAATGCCACCTTGCATAGAGGGCACTTTCTTTCCAACTAATTCTTGTAATGTTGAAATGAGAATTAATGAAAAACAGTAATATGAAGATCCAAGTTTAAGGGTTTTTTTTTTTCATTTTTAAAAAGGATATTCATTTTACCAATTTAACTAGAACCTTTTTTTTTCTACATAGTTGCATTTTTCTAATACACAGACTTGGAGAAATTATCAGCACTCCAGTAAATATTTTAACATCACATTAAGTTTAGATACATTGTTTTAAATGAAGAAAAAGTGTAGAACAACTTAATGAACAGGAAATATGCTTAATGTTCCTGAGTCTGTGAGTTGTGATCCGTCAGTAAATAAAACAGTATGCTAAGAAAGAATAGGCTACTCAGCAACAGTAAACACGGACACCACTTCCAAAAGCCTAGGTCAGTGTCCACAAGAACAGTTTCACTGCAAAGCACAACATTGCATAAAAATTGCTTCCAAATAGAGTAATGCTTGGGAAATAATACTGTCAAGGAAGAGAAGGCACAGAAAGGCATTTTGGTGAGGAGGAAAATGCGGGGATTTGGAAGACTGCCCTGGGTTTCAACCCCAGCTGGGAAAAGTAACTGAAGCTCTCTGTGTGTCTGTCTTCTCATATATAAAATGGGAGAAAGGATACATGTCTTATAAAATTGCTACAAGTATTAAATGTGTAAAAAGAAGTAAGTGTTAAGCTTACTTGTTAGCTTCCCTTTCCTAGTATTTCTACTTAAGACAAATTAATGTGTATGTGTATGCTAATAAAATACTTTAACATAATCATCAACTCTTTTACATGTGCAGAAATGACATACTTGGGCTCCCACATCAGGTGAACATGGGCCTGTGAAGTATCATTAGCCCCTAACCCAGGCAGCTCTGGAAGCCTCATCTCCAGGCATCCCTGCCCTGCTCTCATCATAATTCTGATAATTCAGATGAACTTTCTGAGCTTCATCAGTTTATGATTATGTTCTGCTCATCCAGAGAAGACCAAGTTTTAAAATCCTTTCTGGAGTAATTCAGAAATAATCCATTGAGTTCCCCTTCTCCATGGGCTTTAATTTCCCTCTACTTCCTTCTCCCATTTATAATTACAATGGTAACAGTGAACACAATGACAACTGTCCTTGAGTGGAGACTAGCTTCATATCAAGCACTGTGCTGAGTCTTTTTTGTATATAATCCTTCTAGCAGTTCAGAGCCATAGGGATTTTTACCTGCATATGTGTTTCTTGATTGCAAGAACCATCCCTTCCAAGGCAAATCTTCCTGAAAGAGCCAGGACTCTGTTAGAAGGAAGTTTCCTGGATGTTCTGGTTCTGCAGACCAGAGGTGCCGCCACCTGCAGGACTCTCTTTTGCCTTCTGACATCAGAGAGAAAATGGACACTCCAGCCACGTGGTGTGTTCTCATTCTGTTCACTCATATTCTATGGTTCTACTTCCCACACTCTTGCCCCAAAGGTAGGACGGAGGAAAAACTCCGGTGGCCCGATTCTAGGCCTTCCTGCCAACCCAGAGGGATCACTTGGTTCTTCTTAAGCCTAGAGCTTTTGGGATAAAATAAAATTAATATCTATCAAAATGGATAAGACCCTTGCAATGTCTGCGTGACTCCCTCACCTCCTCTCACCATGTGTTTTGGCTACATGTTACATTATCAATTCCACACCTCCCTAAATCACACCAGCTACAGATGAATCTCTCTCTGAAAAGCATTCTCACATAAAATAATCTCATTTATGCCCACAGTGACATTTGGATATTATGCAGAAGACAATGACTGATGTTCAGAGATATCAAACAGCTTTGCCTAAGATGACCCAGGTAGTTAGAGCTGAGACTAACACTTAGATATTTTAATTTCAGAATACTTTGCTGTTCTGCATCTTGATCTTGTCAACTCAATATATTTCCAGGAATGTCAGAAATCCTTTCTTGTCTCATTTAAATCTGCAACTCCATGGAAAATGTTTACCTTACAAAGATATTTAGCAGCATTAATAAGTTGTAGCAGTTAGCACATGTGTTGACTGTTGAATGCTAAGGAATGTTAAATGCTTAAAATGTTTTAAAAGAGTGATTCACTATCATTACCAAGAAACTATGTGATGAGGATGATTCACTATAGAAAGTTTAAATGAGACTTCGAAATAGACTGTACGAATCATAAATTATACAAAGAAAGAGAGAGAGTAATGAAAAAACCCTTTGTGGTTGCTTTTCTTACAACTGAATATCATTTTACCAGAAAAGGGCTTGGCCAACCTATTGATTTATTCTGGACGGATGCTGTTTTTTGCTTTATATACATTTTAAAGATCTAGCGTTTATTTTAATAATTTCATTTTTCCTCCCTTCTACTGCACCTTCTCTTTCCCTTCTTTCTATTTCCTTTTTCTTTTATTTTTCTGGGGGTATTAAAATAAGTTTGTATAAAGAAATCACATATTGTATGACAAAATTGGTATCTGTCAGAGTGAGTCTTCTTTAGTCTTTTCTCCTTGTCTACAGATAATGCCTATAATTTTTCTCCAAGGAAGATAAAGATATGAGAATAATCTGCCTCTAAAAGTGGAATGGGAGTAGAATCAGTGTTGAGATGTCAAGAATTCATTCTTCAGGGAAGTTTTCAAGCTTATGTAGGTTAGTAAGTTAGGGTTCTCCAGAGAAACAGAACTAATAAGATGTAGGTAGACAGACAAATATAGATCAATATAGATCTAGAGAGAGATTTTAAGAATGTGACTCTCGCATGGTTGCAGAGGCTGAAAAGTTCAGAATCTGCAGGTAGGTCACCAGGCTAGAAACCCATAGAAGAGTTGGTGCTGTAGTTCAAGTACAAATGCAATCATTATTGAGGGCAATCTGCTTTACTCAAAGTCTACTGATTTGAATGTTAATCTCCTCTAAAAAAAAAGTTTTTACAACACAGAAACATCTAGAGTAATGTTTTAAAAAATATCTGAAAACCATGGCCTAGCCAAGTAGACACATAAAATTAGCCATCACAGATGGCCAGATACTCCCTGCAGAGACCATTGCCCCTTGTCCAATTTTCAACTTGGTCAGAAAAAGGAGACTAGCCCTATAATAAACTATGTTAGACATTCTCCTTGTCTCTCCTTAGCATAGCCAAATTTTAAAATTATTTTTACAAACTAAGATTTGGTTCCCTACATTTATGGGAATTTAGAAGGAAAACTGTAACCTCAACTCTAACTGTAGTGTTACAACTCAGTAGCAATTTTCTTTGCTAGAAAATCTGGCAAAATTATTTTTCTCCAAGCTATGAGGATTTGACAATTTCTTTCTTACTAGTCACTATGACAAAGGCATAAATCTTTGAGATTGTGGGAGTCACTTTCCTAGCATTTTGTAATAATTCCAGTTCTTTAATTCCTTTCTTTAAACTTCTAATATTGATTCATTCCTTACTCTGTTCCCTACTCTGTCATATAGATTTAAGAGTAGCCCAACAGTTATTGAGTCAGAGCTGGAGAAAGATGAGAAGTTTATGGGTTCTGACTACCCTCAGTCCTTAGTAATCCCATTCTCCCCAGGGCTTCCACCCATGGAAGTTGTCATTATGTGTGTATGTGTGTGCTTGTGTGTATTTGTATTTGTAGCTGTGTCTTTGAGAAGAGAAGAGCAAGAATTGAGAGAAGAATGCAGAGGATATAAAGAAAAGAGAATAGGATTTTTTTTTTGGAGATAGGATCTCTCTCTGTCACCCAGGCTGTATTGCAGTGACATGAGCACAGCTCACTTAAACCACTGGGCTTAAGTCAGCCTTCTGCCTCAGCCTCCCAAGTAGCTATGACTACAGTATACACTACCACACCCAGATTTGTTTTTTTTTTTTTTTTTTAATAAATTAGCTATTCTATGCTGCCAAGACTGGTATTGAATTCCTAGGCTCAAATGGTCCTTCTTCCAACTCCTGCCATGGCTTCCCAAAGTGCTGGGATTACAGGTGTGAGCCCTTGCACCCAGCCTGAACTGTTCTTTTTCCTTTCAGTTCTGTGTCCTTAAATGCTTGAAAAATTAAGATTGAGAAGGTATAGTTCAATTTTAAAAAGAGATGTTTGCTGACATCTAAATCTTTCTTCATCAAGATTGGCGTTGGGTTGGTTCCATGAAGAATGGGGTGTAAAGGATAGAATTGAAAGACAGGAGGACATCATAGGCATGGGGGCATGCAAGAGTGTTGAAGACTGGTAGGAAAGCAGTCTGATCAAACTGGAGAACAGCAAGAAATGAGGTTGGATAAACAGCCTAAAGTCATATTTTGAAGGGTCTTGGCAGCCCCATGGAGATGAGGCTTGTCACAAATGTTTTGCAATGATTAGAGCAGAGACACAATGGTAAGTGGAGAGAAATGAGAAGGAATGATCAGAACGCCAAGGAGGGAGCTTTGGAAGCCCACATTCCTAGTGGGGAGACGAGAGGGGAGGTATGTGTGTCTTGTCTCATGCCTTATTTCCTCTCTAAAGTTGAAAGGACATCATCTGATGATGCTAACTAAAGGTAAGTCGAGAGATTTGAGACTGAGGCTTGACAGAAGGTTGTTCAATTCCACAAGCATTTGGAAGCTTCTGCTCTGGACTAGTCACAATGCCAGGTGTTAGGAATACAAAGATAAACAAACAAGGGCCCCTTTTCTCCTTTTTCTTTCAGTCTTCTAGCCATCAAGAAGAAATTTTAGGTTAGTTTCTAAGTAAACTTAGTGCATTGGAAGAAGAACCAGCTACACAATTTGCAGGGGCTTGTGCAAAATGAAAATGCAGGACCCTTGCCGGGCTCGGTGGCTCAGCCTGTAATCCTGCACCTTTGGGAGGCTGAGGTGAGTGGATTGCCTGAGCCCGCGGGTTCGAGACCCGCCTAGGCAAGCAAGACTTCATCTCTACAATAAATCAAAAAATTAGCCGGGTGTGGTAGCGCGTGCCTGTAGTTCCAGCTACTTGGAAGGCTGAGGCGGAAGGATCACCGGAGCCCAGCAGGTCGAGGCTGAGGTGGCCGGGAGCGGCCACTGCACTCCAGTCTGGGCGACAGAGTGAGACTCCAACTCAAAAAAAAAAAAAAAGAAAAAAGAAAATGCAGGGCCCTGGTTAGACTTGGTGGCCCAGCCTGTAATCCCAGCACTTTGGGAAGCTGAGGTGAGTGGATTGCCTGAGCCCACGGGTTTGAGACCAGCTCAGGCAACTTGGCGAGACCTCGTCTCTACAATTAAAAAAAAAATTACCCAGGCATGGTAGCGCACTCCTGTAGTTCTGGCTACCTGGAAGGCTGAGGCAGAAGGATCGCAGGAACCTAGCAGGTTGATGCTGGGGTGGCCGTGAGTGTGCTACTGCACTCCAGCCTGGGCGACGGAGTGAGACTCCAACTCCAAAAAAAAAGAAAAAAGAAAAAAAAGAAAAGAAAATGCAGGACCCCTTGCTCAAAAATTAAGTTCAACAATGTAACAACAGGGTCAATCCCTTCAGGTCCCTTCCTACTGTGGGAGCTTTTCTGTCCTCTCAATAAATCCTGCTTTCTTACTCAAAAAAAAAAAAAAAAAAAAGAATGTGACAGTACAATACACAAGCAAGCCTGGGGCCCTTCTGGTCACATATCCACTGAGCTGACCCTTGAGATAATTTCAACAGTCCCTTTAGATGACTGCTCCACCTCTTTAAAGTGCTCTGGGTCTCTGATATTCTCTCCCTCTGGCTGTTCCCTTGCAGGTGGGACAGAAATGTGGGGGGAAAGACTATGTGGTTCCCAGCAATGATGCCTCCTTCCTCACTGGTTTCTATAGTGAAGCAGCTGGTTTTTGCACTTCCTATGCTGGTGGCCACTGAGGTGCAGGCAGTTCATCGATTTTGAGTATAAAGTGCTGAGGCCTGTAATTCCATTTTCCTTTGATGTCATGATGTTGTCCGAGGTGGCCTCCTGGCCCTGGTCCTGGGCTTAGCCAGTCCACCAGTGCATTCAGCACCTCTATGGTTTCTCGCCAGGGCACACGGAAACATCTAGCCCCTGAATTCCACTGTGAACACTGCTAAGGCCCATCTCCACTGTCCTACACACTCCCCCAAACCACTGTCACTCAGTGATTGGTGTAGCTCCTGTCTGGGCTCCCTGAGAAGGTGGATCATGTGTGCTGATATTATTAGGCTTCCTCAAGGTTTCAAAAACATCACCAGTCTAGTAATGGAGGTACAAGGACCTGCCTTTCTGCCCTGTGCCCATTTTCGCCCACAGCTTCTGGACCTTCTCCTTCCAAACATTCCTCCAGCTAACCACTGTCTGCATATTCCTAAACAAAGAACATTTGCCTCTTTTGTTCTTTGCTGTATTCCTAACACTTAGAATAATACCCAGCACATCGGAGGCATGGAGTTATCTGACATATGAATAAATATCTTTATCCCTATGGCAGCAATTCTCATGACCTAGAAGGCACAGGTAGAAGGTATTCTCTATGCCTGCAGAAGAATTTCTATTATGTAAGAGCTAAAATTTTATCTCTTTCAACAAACCCCAGCTTTCACAACTATTGTCTTTCACCTAAATCCCTACGGATACTATAAACTGAATATTAGTGCTTCTGCTCTCCTTACATTCCTACTGAAATGGTTCCAAACCTCTATTAGGCAATAGATGCTTCTGGAAAAGGGGATGGGAGGTGGGCAGTCTGTACAAGAGACTGCAAAATAAAAAAAAGTAAAAAAATGATCCCAGATACACATTACTTTCTCCAAGGACCTAATTGCACACACTGAAGAGGGGAGGATGTGGTGAAAGAAAACAAGGAGGGGAGAGCATGTTTCCATCGGGGATATGTCTTCGAGTCATTCAAATCATTTCACAAAGCTGTGTGGTCTATTACTATTAGCAGAACCAGTCACACTCCCCTTTGCATGCAAGGCCACAGTCTGCAAGAAGTACAGAATTAAGGAAATGCTCTTTGAATTTTAAGTAGGTTATCTACAAACTCAAAGCCATGAATCTTCTTACTACTGCATCCTTCTTTTCGCTCCTCTTCTCCTCTTTCTTCCTGTGCTTTTTCATTACTCCCTTTTTCCTCTTCTTCTTTGGGCTCCCCCTTTTTGGGGGGACAATCCACAGCAAGGCAGATTGTTGAAAGTGCGTGAAAGGAAAAATAAGGGAATGAACCAAAGTTTCATCTTGGAATATCTTACATCCTTAAAAGCAAGCATATCTGTGATTCTTTTTGAGTCTATTGTCCACTTCTGGAAAATCTTATATTGGCTTTTTGATGGAAAAAAGATTAATCCTGAATTTTTATGTATCTTTAAATGATTCTACAATCATATGTTTTCCTATGTCACCTTCCTCCTTGCCACCATGTGACAGAAACAACCCTATGTGCTCCTCAAACTTGGTTTCATTTTCTTTTCCTAGGCACATATTTCCTACCTCTTTTGGAGCTGGGTTGAAGCCATGTGGGTTTTGCCCAATGGAAATAAATAAAACAGCCACATACCACCATATTCTCTTCTCCCTTTTACCATCACTTGTTTAAGATGGCAGTATGCAAAGTGCTAGATCACTGAGTCACCATTTGGAAGACAACCTCAAAGAGAAATCCTGCAACCCCTCATCAGACTACGGCATGAGCAAAAATTAAAACTTATTGGATGATGCCATTGAGTTTGATATTTGTTACTGCAGACAAGTTGATCTTATCCTGACTCTTTATCACCGGTTCTGGATTCATTCTAATTGAACAAACATAGGTCATCCCCGAAATAATTACTGTGGCCAGGAAAATTTGGTGCATCGATTGGCCAAGTTTGGGCCACATGCTGCACTGCGGTGGGTAAAATTAGTCTTAGAATCACAGCAAGTTGTGTCAGTAGCCATGAAATAAAACTAGTTTCAGGTTACAGCAGGCTGTTTCAGCAGCCAGGCTTGCAGAGAATTACATTCTTGGAGCAGTTGTATGCCCTGAGTGCTTTTCTCCCCAGAGTCTCAACTCTGTTTTAGTTGGGTATGACAAAAATGACCCAATTTAATATGATCAACTTTCACAACATTTAGTCACGGTCATGGTCATGCTTACCAAATTTCATAGTAAATAGTGATGGGACATTTTAAAAGGAAAAAAGGAATGAGAAGGAAGGAAAAAAGGGAGAGAGGGAAAAAGAAAGGCGAGAGAGAGAGGGAGTGGTCCACTGCCTATTATTACCATAAGAGAAAAGGCAGAGGAATTGTAGGTGGGGATAGTCTTTCCAGGACTTTCTGGCATGTAAACAGTCTTTCAAATATAAGACAAAAAAAAAAAAAAAATACAAGACACTCTCTTTGGGTGCCTCTTCTTCTCTCTGGCTCTCTCCTGGTTGCTCTGGAGCTTGGTGCAGGTAGAGCCAGCAGAAAAAGGGCAAGAAGAATGTGCACAGGTTGGCTTTTCCATTTCCTCTCTTGGGTTCTGTTTTTCCACCTTGCAGTTTACCCTGATTCAGAGCAAGAGGTTAAAAACAGAGAGGCAGCACCAGCTCCTTTCCAAGCTGTGATCAGATCACACATGTAAGCCTGGATTCAGAGGAGTGTTTGAACTGAAGCCTTGGCCATTTAGGACAGAATTGTTCCAATACCTGGGTTCTGTTTTGCTTTATGAGCCAATACCTGGGTTCTGTTTTGCCTTATGAGTGTTGGGACACAGAAGCATTTGGACTCCGTGGAAAGGCACTCTTAGGCTGCTGCTGTCTCCTTCACTGGTCTTGATTTACCCACCTCATTACCCACGCCCTATGAAGCAGACATCTCTTTTCCTTTTACTTATTCCAAATGTGTGGGGTTATGAAGGGTTAACAGCCTTTCTTATTAACAAGAAGCTGGTCAGCCCTGTGGCCACAGAGACAAGAGAAATCACGGTTAGAAATATCCAGCTTCTCCCTCCTTTGGTGTGATGCCATCATTTAAACTATCTAAAAATAGAGAAGAATTTATTCCATTTGTAAAGCCCTAAAACTCAGAAAAACTGAATTTGAAACTTTCTTTAATTATATATTCTTTGACACAATATATTCTTTGACTTTTTTTACATCAAGAAAAATATGTGTTTGACCTTTTTTGAGTTCTTTCGGGGTTTAAAATTATCTATCATCTATTTATCTGTCATACATCTTTATATATAAAATCCAAAATCTAGACTAACTATTCAGCATATTATATTTTTAAAGATTAGAAAATATAGTTATAAGCAGAGAGTATGTTATTAGAGTTAACATCACTTTCTGCAAATATCTGTAATTTTTACTCACAGATAAGGCTATTTTGTTTTTTCCTTCTGGTCTTGAAGTGTTGTAGAAAGAGTGGAGTTTCATTTGTTTCATAAGAATTCTCTATTTTAAAGCATTATCAGTTTTTGTGGTGGGTGGGAGGAATAAACACCTCTCCCTTTCTCTGTTTTCCTTCTCTGGTTGGAGATGGTGACCTTCTTCTTGTATGCCATCCTTTTACCCACCTGTATACCAGGAGAAGATGCACTTTGTGTAAGATTGCTTGCAAAGGTGGTCACAAGAATTCCTTCATCCCCAGGCCCTCTACATTGCCGATTTGTTACTCCTCCTCCAGGAGGTGGAATTAATTTCTTCACCCTTTCCATCTGGCTGGTCCTGTGACACTTTCACCAACAGCATGCATGCAAATGATAGGCTGTGACTTCAAGACCTCTCTGCCTTGAGTGGTTTTACTGCTTCTGCTCTTGTCCCTTGTGTGCTGCTGCTACATACAGAAGCCTAGACTAGACTTCATAATGAGGAGAAACTGCATGAGGGTTCAGTTCAACCAGCAGCCAAAACAAAACACCACATGTGAAAATACCAGATGGGGTCCACCTTTGACCCTCCAGCTCAAGGTAAGCTACAAATGACTGCAGCTATGTGTGTACCCCAGAAAGAACCAGCAGAATGGCCTCCCAACGGGGCCCAGTGAAAACTGCTGACCCACAGTATTGTGAACAGAGAGAATAGTGCTTGTTTGAAACCAAACATTTTTTCAGGTGACTTTTATTTCATTTTACTTTTGGAGACAAGGTCTTGCTATGTTTTCCGGGCTGATCTCAAACTCCTGAGTTCAAGCAATCCTCCAGTCTTGGTTTCCCCAAATCCTGAGATTACAGGCATGAGTCAACATGCCCAGCTATCAGGTGGTTTTTAAACAGCTATAGATAATTGATACAGACTTAATCTGATTGCTGATCAGAACAGTCCCTTTCTCTCACTCTCCTCTTGATAAGAAGCAGCCCACTGAGAACCCATGTTGATTTTTCCTCCTCCAGATCATAATGCTATAGTGCATCTAGGTTGATGCATATATATTTCCAAATGTGAAAGAGCCAGGAATTAAAGTAAATGTTTGACTGAAGTCAAGGCCAACACCAAATATTGCCATGAAAGAAAAAACTTCTAGGAATTAAGAATCAATCCCCCCAAAAAACCATTTAAAATTATTATAATAATTATAATTTTAGTAGTCATATTTTTGAAATTTGATGAGTGAAATTAAAATGTATTTTAAATATGCATTTGCTTTATCTGCTTCTAACAATATATTCAATTTTCTGTGTCAGAATTGAAAGTAATTTATCAAGATTTTGAATTTTTCTCTCCTCATGAAATTTTAAGGTGGCAAAAATAATCATTTAATTCATTCTTTTAATGTGTGAAAAGTTCCCAAATAGGACTTTTTATTAAAAACACATAGTATCTTTGCATGGAATTCACTCTTGGCATTTTCTTTTACTCATTTTTATATGAATTTAGTTTTCCTGATTCTTTTTTTTTTTTGAGTTGGAGTCTCACTCCGTTGCCCAGACTGGAGTGCAGTGGCCGCTCCCGGCCACTGCAGCCTCGACCTGTTGGGCCCCAGCGATCCTTCCGCCTCAGCCTTCCAAGTAGCTGGAACTACAGGCGCACGCCACCACGCCTGGCTAGTTTTTGATTTATTGTAGAGATGAGGTCTTGCTTGCCCAGGCGGGTCTCGAACCCGTGGGCTCAGACAATCCACTCACCTCAGCCTCCCAAGGCGCAGGATTACAGGCTGAGCCACCGAGCCTGGCTTTTCCTGATTCTTATGAGGAGATTTTGTTTCTAACAGTTCTTATTGTTTCAGTGTAGTGCTAAAAAAATAATAACAGTGACTCTTTTTTCTGAATTTTTGTTGCTCTGTTTTCCTGTCCTACTTTTATCTGGGCTTTTTCTTTCTTTCCTCTCATGTTCTTTCCTGGTCAATTTTACTCAGCTTCCACTATTGTGCACATGTGTAAAGCCCTGTAAGAAGGTGGGGGAAAAAAGAAAGATGGGAGGGTGAAAAGTTGGGAAGGCAGGAGGCTAGAAGGTGGGAAAATAGAAGGTGACAGTGGGAAAGTGGAGACGAGAAAGTGAAAAGGTGCTAAGGTAAGATGGTGGAAAGGTGGAAAGTAGGAAAGTGGAAAGGTGTAAGGTAGAAAGTTAGAAAGTGAAAGACGAAAAGGTGGGAAGGTGGAAAGTGGGAAGGTGGAAGGTAGACAGTGAGGAGGTGAAAGGTGGGACATTGAAAGGTGAAAATAACAGTAAGTGAGATGGTGGGAAGTTGGAAAGTAGAAGGTGGGAAAGTGTGAAGGTGTCAAGGTAGATAGTTGAAGGTGAAAGGTGGGAAGGAAGAAAGTGAAAGGTAGAGAACGGGAAGGTGAAAAGGTGGGAAGGTGGAAGGTGGTGCTGCCTGGCTTACCGTAGGCCTCTTGTCTCACCTGCTAGTCAAGGGCAAACCCATTCCTGTTTCTGCTATTTTTATCACATTGGCCCCCAGTCACCTTTATCTGTTGTCCACTTGGGGGTCATCTATTGTCAGGTCATTAGTTATTCCCATGACTTCCTTCTGTTTTCTACTGCACTGATGCTGAGAATATGCATGTCTTGTGGCTCTTGATGGTTTATATTTTGGGACTCATTGGGTACCGTTCCACCTGGTCTTGTTGTGAATGTGGTTCTGTGCTTTTCAATGTCACTATCTTTTGTATGTGGGGATTCAGGAAGTTCTAAACTCTATACCATTTCCACCACTGGCATCTTTTCAGAACTTAATAAGAAGAGTTTTAACATAAGTTCAATGTAGAACTGTTTGCCCATAATTTGAAAGTGAATGTTCAGATATTTGTTCAGATCAGTGGTAGATCCAAATGGCATCTCTTGGTCACATTTCTTATTTGTATCACTGCTGCTGTTATACTAATTAGCTATAATAGTAACCTGTGGTGTCACATGATCTCTGATCACCTATAAGTTCCAGGATGTGAGAAATAACCTGATGGTGGGCATCTGTCAATTGGGCCCTTTGACAAAATACCAAGGCCAAGATTTAACTCTGGAGTATCCTTATTACATCAATGTTGTATATGAGATCTGGCTACCCTGCTACTGGGTGGGTACATAGAATTCTGGGCTTCAATATTAGGAAGCCCACCTGCACATAGGTAGAAAGTCTTTCTTCCCGCCCTGACTTTATTGGCTCTTTAAAAAAGTTTAACCTCCAAATGCCAACCAACTCTTTATATCCATTTGTAATTACTTCAGAACTTGTATGGGATAATTTTTCTCTTTATTACTGGAAAAATAAACTAGGAGTTAAATATTGGAGAACATCTTAACACCTAGAGATTATGGCATCTGGCAGGGCCTTGGAGGATAGCTTTAAGTTTTGGAAGGTCTCACTAACTGTTATGGGTGGTGAATTGACTCCTCACTCACAAAAAAACCACTATGTTGGCATCCTAATCCCCAGTACTTTGCATTGTGACCTTATTTGGAAAAATGATTTTTTAAAATATAAAATTTGCTAAGATGAAGTCATACCGATACCCTAATGAGAAGACAGCCATGATTGCAGAGACAGAGGGAGAACTCCATGTGACAATGAAGTTATATAGCTGTAAGTTAAGGGATATAAAAGATTGCTCCGAGCCACCAGAAGTTAGTGTTGTGGATTTTTATCTAGTCAGCCTGGGCTCTAAGAGTGTCAGCTCAGTGGATTGGCAAGTCAAGCCCCAAAGAGTGTCAGCTCTAATGGGCTGGCAAGCCAAGCCCCAGGAACGTTGGCTCTAATAGGCTGGTAAGCCAAGCCACAGAGTGCTGCTGATTTGGTGAGCTGGCAAGCCAGCTCCCAGACATGTATCAACTTTGGAGTTTTGCCTTTTGCCAGCAGCTCTCCCAGTTCAGCCAGCTCTATCAGCTGGCAAGCCAGCCTCCAGAGTGCACAGCTCTTTAGCTCTGACAATCTTCTGCAGCTCCTCAAGTCTGGGTTCTTGTCCCTCATTCCTCAGGAGGAATGAGGGACACTGCCAGCCAGAAATTGAGACAGCAGGATTTATTGAGAGGACAGGAAATCTCCCAGAGTGGGAGGGGACTTGAGGGGTTGCCAGTCTGGAGCTGAAACCTAGTCCTTGTAGCCCTAAGATTGAGCTGATTGGTTAGCATTAGCTGTGAACTGATTGATTGTTTTCCAATCTTGGTGGCAGGAAATATGTTACTTTGTTACGAGGGGCCCCCTTTCTGTCTGCCTAGTTGTTTACTTTGTTATCAGGGGACCCGCCCTGATTGTCTGCTGAGTTGTTTACTTTGTTACTGGGGGACCTGCCCTGTCTGGCAGCCTAGTTTTTCTCTAGCTATCTTTTCTCTCATTAGGAAGAGGCAAGAAAGGATTTCCTTACAGTTTTTAGAAGGAGCACACTCCTGCAGATACCTTGAGGTTGGATTTCAAACCTCCAGAGCTATGAGACAGTAAGTTTTTGTTGTTATAAGCCACCCAGTTTGTGGCACTTTGTTATGGTCACCGTAGGGAACTCATATGCTACATCTATGGGGTGTCTTAGTCTGCTTCAGCTGTCATAACAAATCCCATAAACTAGTGGCTTAAGCAACAGACATATTTCTCCTAGTTCTGGAACTGGGAAGTCTGACATCAAGGTCCTCACATGGGAGGGGGGCGGGAGGAGAGAGAGAACGCCCCCCGTCTTATGTGTTTTTATTAAAAGAGGTGTCTTCTCCTCTTTTAATAAAGACACTAATTACATCATGAGGGCCCACACCCACATGACTTCATCTGAACATAATTACTTCCAAAAAGTCCCACCTCCAAATCACATCACATTGGGGGTTAAGGCTTCAACATATGAATTTGGAAGACCTATATTGGACAACACAGCTGATTTTTACCATCACAAAGATGGCTTTTGACTAGTGCTGCCTGGACAAGAGACTCTCAACCTTAGGCTATGTGGAATTTTTCATATTGGCTAGTCACTACAATTTATGGCATGTTTATCCACAAATGAATATTCATTTTCATACAAGAGAGTGACTTTTTAATATACACTGCAAGAGTGTAGACAAAGGTTTGAGCCTCACATATCCACAAAAGATGTGATATAAAGAATCTCGCTGGCCCTATAGTGACCATAAAACTCAACACTCAATAATTTGTAGGCAATTAATATCTACTAATGTCTTGTTGCAAAAAATCTCACTTTTCCTTGTGTTGAATGTTTGTTTTAGCCATCAGCTAAAACAAACTTTTCTCAGACAGTTCAGTGTCAAGTTGCAGCAATTTGAAACTTGGGACATATTTAAAACCTATATCTTTTTGTAATAGTTCTATTTAGTAGCTCTGAATTATTATCCAAGAATTCTTCATCACTCTCCACTGAAAAAATGCTTTGCAGACTGTGCCAAATACCCATATAGCACCTGTTACCTAGGCTTTTCTCTAGTATTATCTCTTCCACTTCATAGCCTATAGAGGACATTTTTATGGAGGTAATTCCTGGAAAACTTGAAACGTGAATAAGCTAGCAGTGTGATTACTTTCTAGAATAACAACATAAGCACATTATTATTATTATTATTATTAATTTGAGTGGGGTATCACTCTGCTGCCCAGGCTGGAGTGCAGTGGCACAATCATGGCTCACTGCATCCTCAGCCTTCTAGGCTCAGGCAATCCTTCTGCCTCAGCCTCCTGAGTAGTTGGGACTACAGGCACATGCCACCACACCTGACTAATTTTTTTTTATTTTTTGTAGAGATGCAGACTCACTATGTTGCCTAGCTTTCTCGAGTTCCTGGGCCTAAGCACTCCTTTCATCTCAGCCTCCCAAAATGCTGGGATTACCCAGGTGTGAGCTGCCGAGCCCAGCCTCTTTCCCTTATTTAAAAAAATATTTATTGTGTTTTTCTATACCAAACAGTGCTAGGCACTATCTTCATGAGGTAGACACATAGTAATTGAATGGTGAATAATTTAATTTACACAATTAAATATATAATTGCCTGTATAATCAATTCCTAAAATAAAAGAAAGTGGTGAATTATGAGCATATGCTAGAGATTTTTGATGCAATATGAAAGGCCTGGGCAGGCTTCCATGAGAAAATGGCAATTAAGCTGAGATCAGAAGGAGAATAGGAGGTAAGCATATAAACATGAAAGGAAAAATATTCCAGATAGAGGAAATAGCAAGGGCAAAGACCCTGTAGCAAGAGAAAGAGAAATAACAGCAAATGTGTCTGGAGCCATAAAAATATCTTTTGGGGTAAATAATTCACATTGGAGCTTTTGAGTGAAGAAGATTCATCTTCTATGTAACTTATTTGAAACAAGGATCTATCTAGTATTTATGCAATTTGTTGCTCACATTTATCGACCTAATGAGACATGTCATGAAGGTTTTCTAAACCCAAGCATTTTTAGTGGAGTCAGTACAATGTAATTTGGGATCTTCAGTGTCCAAAGACACAAGGTATCAGCATTTCTAGGCTTCCATGTGATTCTATAGCCATATACATGCAGTAAAATTTCTATTAAAAAAAAAAAAAGCAGAGGCATAGTCTTGCCACAGGGATAACAATGGAAGATACCAGAAGGACTTCGTCATCAAGTTTTTTGTGCATCACAGGTAATCCACTACAAGACTGTAAAAATAGAAATAAATCTGACCCTTCTTCGTATTCAGGAAGATACAACCCATTCCATACATGTTCTCAAAATAAATAACAGGTAATCAAGTAAGAGGACTTGGCTACACCATCTGTCACACACCATTCTTCTTAAATTCACCTAGTGTTTGGAGTGACCATTTGTATGAGCTAATTGGCTTTCTACAAAGGCAAAACAAACTTCTTACATTTTCATGATAGGAGGTAGTTTCACAGTTTTGAACAAGGCATCTGCTGAAGTTTGGCTTGACTTTCCCACAGGGACTGGGAAATAGAGCTCTATCTTTTTATCATGCAGGAGGATGAAATTTCAAAGAGATGACTTTCAGGTGCTTGAGGAAACATTCCTGAGTTGTACAACTGGCAGTGTGCTTATTTCACCTTTAAAAAGATTTACATACATCTCAAAGGGGGCCGAGAAAGAATTAACAATTACAAATTTTCCTTAAGTAAATGCTCTAGTTAAAAGGGTGGGCAAGGGCAGTCTCTTCTTCTTGCACTGGGGAGAATTAAATCTTTTTCTTATTTTCTATTTTATTCAGTTTTACAACAAACATAATTAACCCTTAAATTCATTTACCATGCATTCAGTCACATTTCTTACTCCCCCGCTTCCCCCAGCCTCCTCAACCAGCATATCTCAACTCTCAGGAAGCTTAGGTTGAGGGTACAGCAGTGTGACTTTGGGCAGACAAATGGAGGAGTAAGGCAGAAGGGATACAGAGGGAGAATGACCAGCCTTTAATTCCAGTGTGGTTTGTGTCTTGCTAAGAAACCACCTCTACCACTAGGGTCTCTGAGCACAGCCCTACAGTAACTGCTTTTCACTGAGAGGCCAGTCCAGGAGGTGGAAGGGGCTGGAAGCCCAAGTCCAGCCCATGCTTCCCTCACCAAATCATGCATCCAAGAGGGAGACTCTATTTCTTCACACAAAAGCATCATGTGATTATCAAGTCATTAAGTCTGTGTAGATTCTATAGATGGTCAAATTTAGGGAAGCAATTAATCAAGATTTCCCTAATTCTTACAGACTTTTCCTTGCAGGACAAATACAGCAGCTCTTTGGAGGATAGTGGAGGTGGTCATAGCAATGTTAGTATAAGACAGTTCTTCACATGGCCTTGGACCCAGTTCTCCCTCTTTCTCATTTGTAGTTCTCAATAAAAACTGTATAAAGTGCTGGGAATGTACCATTGTGAGACAAGAAGGGAGGTGACCGGAACAGCCTGGGCTCTGCTCCAGCTTCCCCCGGGTGTCATATGACCCTGAGGTATATAACCTCCCTCAGCTACATTGCAAGTGGGCAACACATTCGAGACTTTATCATCTATCCTGGGCAGTTCTCTTGGACCTTGGAAGAACAACTTGCAATGAGTTCTAGGCTTCTGTTGTCCCTTGCTGCCTGTCTGGAAGTAATACACTTGCTTCATCTAACCTGTTGTGTGTGTGGGTACTCATGTTCTCATCTGCTACCCTGGCCCTCCACTTAGACCAAGAGTATTTTTTAGAAGCTCTATGTTCCTGCTGATTAAAGCACTTTAAGGGTGTATTAGGTTGCTAGGGTCGCTACAACAAAGAGTTACAGTCTGGACTTAAACAATAGCATTTTATTTTTCACAGTTCGGGAGACTGGAGGTTGGAGATCAAAGTGTCAGCAAGGTTCATTTCTTCTTGACTTGCAGGTGGCTGCCTTCCCACTGTGTCTTCTAATGGTCTTTCTTTTGTATGTGACTGTTTCCATTTTTTTTCCTCTTATAAGGGCACCCACTGTATTGGATTAGGTCCTACCCTAATTATATCATTTGTACTAAATTTCTAAATTACTTTTTAAAAGACCTTATCTACACATATTCCTCAGTCATATTCCGAGGCTCTGGGGATTATAACTTTAACATATAAGTTAAAGTTATACTGGAACAGCCTGGGCTCTGCTCCAGCTTCCCCAGTGTGTCATATGACCCTGAGGTATATAACCTCCCTCAGCTACATTGCAAGTGGGCAACACATTCGAGACTTTATCATCTATCCTGGGCAGTTCTCTTGGACCTTGGAAGAACAACTAGATAAAATGAAGCCCAAAGCAAAGCACGAATTGCCTGTGGCCTGATAGTTAAGAGCAGGGACTTTGGAGTCTGACCAACCTGGGTTCAAAATCTGACTCTATTACTTCCAACTGTGGGCAAATTGTTTATTTCACCCAAGCCCAAATTCTTAATCTGTAAACCTGGGACAAATAATATTACATCATAGCATGATTATGAGAATTGAATATGAAAATATACATAAAGAACTGGAAATAGTAAATGTTCAGTAATTGGTTTTATCACTGTTAACTATAATTGATAGTCTTCATTTAGCATTCCAATCAGACATGGCAGGTAGTTGTTAAAAGATTGTTTAAGGTAAAATCGTGATTCATGTACAAATATAAAATATGCATGTGTCAAAGATTTTATTTAACTCATTAGTTAATAAAGAAACCAGTAAAATGACACAAGCAGTTCAAAAGAACACACATGTATACAGGCTATCAGGAACGCTGACATGAATTTGCAAACTGGTCGTTATGCAAAGGATCATAACCAGTAGTATTCCACATGAAAAATATTCATTGCTTTTCTATGGAGAAGAGTCATTTTCATTACTATAAGCTTCCTACAACTTACTGAGTTACAAAATAGCTCAAAGACTGAAGTCTCAGACCCCATATATATCTATATATATATAATGTTTTTCACAAATTTTCCTAATACAAAGGACTAAATTTCCTCATTAGTAAATGAGAAATTTGGACTAGTGATTTCTGTGACTCCTTTAAGTCCAACATGCTATCATTCTGATTTTTTGGCCATTATCTATGTGTGTGCATAAAACTCAGTTTTGTTGGTATTGTAGCCATTTGTATTAGCTGAAGTCAGTCATAGCTATAAGCATATCTTTATGTTCTCTTTGCATAAAAATAAAATCAAACCAAAATCCTTCTTCCCTTTCAGTTGTCTTTGGGCTCTATATGTGTGTGTCTGCACACAGGCATGTAAATGGAAGCAGAACCTGAGTATAGATATTCTAGGTATATTTGTTCGCCAAGTGCTACCCTCAGAAGACACTGGTGGTAACTCGATTAATATGACAGGCAAGGAAAATACTGTGTGGATTCTATAGATGGCCAAATTTGGGGAAACAATTAATCAAGATTTCCCTAATTCTTACAGGCTTTTCCCTGCAGGACAAATACGGCAGCTCTTTGGAGGATAGCAATGTTGGTATAAGACAGTTCTCTACATGGCCTTGGACCCAGTTCTCCTTTCTCATTTGTAGTTCTCACTAATAACTGTAGAATGTCCTGGCGATGGTACCATCCTGAGACAAGAAGGGGGGTGGCTGGAACAGCCTGGGTTCTGCTCCAGTTTCCCCAGTGTGCCATATGACCCTGAGGTATATAATCTCTCTCAGTTGCACTGCAAGTGGACAACACATTCGAGACTTCATCATCCATCCTGGACAGTTTTCTTGGACCTTGGAAGATCAGCTTGCAATGAATTCTAGGCTTCTGTTGTCCCTTGCTGCCTGTATGGAAGTAATAAACTTGTTTCATCTAACCCGCTGTGTGTGTGGGTGCTCTGCTTCACTGGGCTCAAACAAGCTGGTAGCCAGTGCACAGTGAAAACTGCTTCACACTTGGGGCTATCAAAATGGATGCTGGGGCTGATGGGGCCAATCTTAGGTAATAGAGAAGAATGGGAGGAGACTGAGGTATGATTTTTTGTTGTTTTTGTTTTGTTTACTTAGTTTCTCCTCTATTAGACTCTAAGTGCTAAATTTTAAGCAATGGCAAAGAGGGTCAGAAGCTCTTTAGGTATGTGATTTAATACTTAATAATTGTTTGTTGAATGAATAATTGAACTACCTCTTCCTTTCCCTAAACAGAGTAACCTAAAAGCTCTCAATCTACTAAGTGTTAAGAAAATTCATCATATCTGAAGGCATGAAAGCATGAGTAATGATTATGGGTAGCTGATATTTTTTGAAGATAAATTTTCTGCTTTGTAGATGTTATCAGGTAAAATCTTGTCTGGTAGAAATCACCATGAGCACTTCTTTTTTATTTAAATTTGTTTATTCTCATTTAAATAATCTCATTTTAACTAAAAGGATATTCTTGATGGTAAAACATTAAAAAAATCACATTTCTTTATTTTAGCCTTTCTTTTCTTTCATCCTAGTCATTTCTGTAAAAGCAGAGACTGAAGTGACTGAGTAGCGCATTCTGGAGGATTTCTGGTAATAACACACCTACACAACATGCTGCAGGAAACAGGCCATACCTGATACTTAGGACTTGAGTCATATCAGAATTTAGGAGTATTGCTACTGAATGTTGAAGATTTACGTCCTAAATATATTTTCCTTGCACCAATAATTTAAAAATTTAAAGGGAAAAGTATCCAAAGTCTAGACTTTAGACATATACACATACACATTTGTATCTATGCACATAGGTAGCTCCATGCACAAAGATGGTTGCAGGTAAGATGCGGGAGGTAGACGCTGAGGACAGGGTGGCGAGAGAAGGTAGGAGGGATTAATACCGCTAATGTGGAAGTCAGAGGGTGTTTATTCATTTATTTCATCACTGAAGTATGCCTGAGAAGTAGGCACCGGTGGCTCCATTTTACAGATGAAGAAAATGAGACTCGATAGTAAGTAGCAGAGCCCAATTCAGAATGAAGTTAAGACTGATTTCAAAGCTAACAGGACACATCATAAGACTTTTCCTTTTGCCTCAGAACTGTAGCTGGCACCCCCAACGAAAGCCAAAAGCCAGGGAGTACCTCTAGATTTTAAAATTAGAGGTCTACCAGAAGACAAGCACGTGCTCCTGGTGCTTAAAGTAGTGCAATTGCTCTTCCCACTAATCCTATGCTTCTCTCTCCTGTCTTCCTGTCCACTGAGAGGACCAAGAGGAAAAGAAGCATAGCTTTCCCCTCCCAAAAGCTAATGGAAAGGGAAAGCAACAACAACAGCCACCACCACAATTTCTTCTAAAGATCAGGGTGCCTATGAGAAGAAGAGACCATCATTTTTATCCTCATAATGGGTATCTGATTCAAAAGTGGATATGCTGCTTAGCCCCCATGCAACTGCAATAAGGACACAGATTTGGAGAGAGCAGGCATGGCAAGGTCCAAGACCACTCAGCCTTAATTTGTCAGTTTCTGTTAGAATATGGATTCTACATGTCCCTGCTGACCTACCAGTTTGCTGAAAAGGAATTGGGGTTATAGTCTCAGGACATGTCTGTAGTATATGTAATTTTGTGTATTGGAATGGAGGATACTGGCCAGGAGGACATGCATTGTAGACTAAATGCCACCAACTGGGGGTCACCTAGTAGAGATGGCCAGACCTGGCAGAGGAGAGCCAGTGCTTAAGGGATCTTCACTTGAATAAGCCCTTCATGTGCAAAAGATGCTGGGGCCTCCCCATCACTCTGTGTAGACATTGAACAGAAACGTAGTCCTGGTCAACCAAGAAGAGGTCTGCGAGTCTGCCCCTCCTCCCTCACCCACTTGAAATACTAGTAGTGTAGGAAGGAGGAGAAAACACATACAGAAAGATCCCTTCAGGCAGATCTAAGCTGAGCTAGAGGAAGAAGACAAACTTGGGACAAATTTGAGAATGGGACTGAATCTTAAACGCCAAAATTAACTTGTTCTAATAACCAAAACAGGCTGAAAATTTGTAAAAAGCTAACCAAGTTGTTGTCAAGGAGTCAATACTAGAGGAAAGATAGTGATGGTGGTGATCATTTATCACAACTTCTAAGAGAGTTACAGGAAAATATAAAACTTTTGTAATTATACCCCCTCCCAACAAAAATTAAGTATAATCACCAAACCAGTTACTATCTCATTCTCTCTTCTGTGTAATCCTGAATGAGCCAGAGGCATATCTCCAGCACTTCACGGCCCTTCCTAAGACTTCTGCAGTCAGGAATGGTGTCACACGCCTGTAACCCCAGATACTCAGGAGGCTGAGGAGAAAGGATTGCTTGAGTACAGGAGTTTGAGGCTACAGTGATTGTACCACTGCACTCCAGCCTGGGTGACAGAGTAAGACTTCATCTTTCTCTAATTAACAAGGGTTCCTCAAAGCTATTGAGAAGGGGCAGCTGCTTTCCATAGTTACCTCCCCAGTTGCTCCTGGCTTGTGTATGCTCCTGCATATACTTCCCAATAATCAGACTTGATGGGGGAGTTCCTAGCTGGCTCTACTTGTCACAGTTCTGAGATGAAGAAAAAAGGTCCCAGCAACCTTTGCAGGACTAGATCAAACTTTTAAAATTTCTCAGATTCAGGGAGGTCTTGAATCTTAAACGGTAGGTTTAGACATTGTATCTTTGCAAGGTATGCCACTCAAAAACTTGCCCTAGGCCAGGCGCGGTAGCTCATGCCTATAATCCCAGCACTTTGGGAGGCAGAGGTGAGAGGATTGTCTGAGCCAACAGGTTCAAGACCAGCCTGGGCAACTTGGCGAGACCCCATCTCTACAATAAATAAAAAAACTAGCCAGGTGTGGTGGTGTGTGCCTGTAGTTCCAGCTACTTGGAAGACTGAGGTGGAAGGATCTCCTGAGCCCAGTAGGTCGAGGCTGCGGTGGCCAGGAGCATGTGACTGCCCTCCAACCTAGGTGACAGAGTAAGACTCCTACTAAAAAAAAAAAAAAAAAAGCTTGTCCTGTTTATTTTCCCCTAATCCTCAACCCTCTCATACTCACATGGACAGCCACATCTCAAAGGAGTAGACCTAATTTAAGTTCATGGGGCCAATGACCATTGTGGTACATTGCCTTGTTGGCTCTAATTCCAAGCCTCCCAGGAACTTTCCTATCAAGTCAGCCCCTTCCCCGTCTCCACTTCTTGCCACAGCCCTTGCAATTCTTCCCACTGATGAAGCAGAATATATTTCCCCACAACTTGACTTTGGGTTCAGCCATATGACTTCCTTTGAGCAATAGAATGAAGTGCAAATGAACAATGTACCATGATGAACTTATGCCTCAAGATGTCTTGAATTTGCCCTCTTGCTCTTTTGCCATCTGCTGCCACCATAAGAAGAACTTTGCCTGACATTGCTGTGTCCTCTGCCTGGGCATCAGAATGAGTACATGGGAAGATGACCTGATCCCAAATTACTGTGGGCGGCCAAGGCTGGCTGGATACATACCTTAACATGGTGCTCATCAGATAAGCTCAGCTTCCATCAGTAAACCCTCAGACATGTGAGCCACAGCAATAGTTTTTATTTTAAACTAGAATTTTTGGGTGGGGTTTGTAATGCACTAAAAACTAACTGATGTGATTATTTCTCTAGTACTGTGAATACATGTGGTAGAATTTAAGTCAGAAAAAAGTTATTATTTCTGTAATAATTTCCTCTTTGACAGCATTTGCTAGCTTAACAAGGGATTAAATTAACGCCAGTTTGCATAATTTGCTGAAGTGTGTATTTCCTGGCAAAGCCTAAGAGGAAAATGTATCTGTACTCTCATTGTCTAGAATTCTGGGAGGACAATCCAGTCATTACTGACAAAACACAGTCCTGCATACATCATCATCGTACATGAAGCATATGTACAGTTAATTTGAAAAAGAAGCCCAATCGTCTCGATATGCTGCAGTCCAAAACTTCATTTGTTAGTCACTTATTCAGAATTCAGAACACCCTTTCTGGTAAAAATAATAGAAATAACATTTCCAGGCAAATGCACGAAAGCTCATTTAGCCCCATAATGTAAATAACTGCTATCAAGAATGCCAGGGCACACAAGGAAGGACGATATACCTCCCACTGCTCAGGCTTCCTTCTTCCTTTATGTTCCCGTTCTCTTCCTTGTTTTCTCTTTCTGAAGTCAGAGGAGGGGCTGATTGGTTAAAGCCCACCATTTATTGGATCTCCTCTTCCAAATGGGCAGGATCACTGTATTTATTGAAAGGGTGATGAACGCCACTATCTCTCAGGTCTGTTTCCTCCCTCACAACTATTTGGCTTCACAAACTTGGAGTCAGCACTCAATCAGTCTCTCTCTCTCTCTCTCCTCTCTCCTTCCCAGACATACCTGAACCTAGAGTTCCCATGTTTCATATTTGTAAAGGCGACAGGAAAGACCCCTGTAGTTTCAGACCTAAGGTGAGTTCACCACAGAATACTGAAAAATCCTTTATTCAGGGAGATTTTTTTTTTAATGCTTGTGCTGATTAGTAAATCAGTGGTTAATCTCTTTTATTTGGCTAGTGATCCCTTGCCGGATGCAACATCAGTCAGAATGCTGGAGGAACCAGTAGTAACTGGCATTTGGATTTCCTAAGACTCTACTGGGGATGCTGCCTTGGAAGGCATCCTTGAGCCCCGGAGTTTGAGACCAGCCTGGGCAACATGGTGAGACATCATCCTACCCTCTCAAAAAAAAAAGATTCCTGGCCGGGCTGGGTGGCTCAGTCTATAATCCCAGCACTTTGGGAGGCTGAGGTGAGTGGATTGCCTGAGCCCACGGATTCAAGACCAGCCCGGACATCTTGGAGAGATCTCATATCTACAATAAATAAAAAATTAGCCAGGCATGGTAGTGTGTGCCTGTAGTTCCGGCTACTTGGAAGGCTGAGGCAGAAG
Source organism: Tarsius wallacei (assembly GCA_963574415.1). Taxonomy (NCBI): domain Eukaryota; kingdom Metazoa; phylum Chordata; class Mammalia; order Primates; family Tarsiidae; genus Tarsius; species Tarsius wallacei. The sequence continues at coordinate 59,323 of CAUYQG010167633.1, forward strand.
GATCGCTGGAACCCAGCAGGTCGACCTGGGGTGGCCGTGAGTGTGCCACTGCACTTGAGCCTGGGCGACAGAGTAACACTCCAACTCAAAAAAAAAAAAAAGATTCCCAAGACCCACTTCTTTTCTGTTCATCATTTCTCTGGGAAAATTCTTCCTGTGTTCCAACTGAGGAAGATTGGACACATTTTGAATGCAACCTCTCTTTGTGGCTTGAGTGTGAGACTCCCTCATTTCACAATAACTCATTTTATGGAAGAATCTCTAGTTCTTTCAGGGAAGAGTAATGGCCATGTTTTGTAAGAAGAAAAGCTGATTTTGAAGAAACTAAGAGGGGTAGTTAAAAATGTGTTGTTTCATTTCTTTTTCCATGAATAAAAATGTGTTAACTTACTCAGTTCAAAGCTCAGAGATTAAACTTTTCCCTAACCTTAGCTTCAATGAATACAAACTTATTGTGATATAAACTCCCAACATTACCTTTCTGAGAGAATTCTGATGTTCTTCAATAACAATACTATTTTGATGAATTTTTCTACTCAGTTAAAACTGTATTCATTTTCTCTTTCTTTTTTGTTATTGTGTTAGAGATAGGAACTCATTGTGTTGCCCAGACTGGACTTAAACTTCTAGACTCAAGCAATCTTCTCATCTAAGCCTCCTGAATAGTTGGGACTTCAGGCACATACTACTATGCCTGGTTTGTCTCAATTCTTAAAAATCAAACTATTTAGTATAGACATATAGTCCTTCTGTTTATAATTTTATTTTTCAGTTCATACAGAAAGTAATTTATCAACATAGTCTGTCTCATAGTCTGAAAAATATTGTGCAAGTTATAATTTAACTAGTTTCCCTACAAGTTTTACAGTCAGCCTAACGCATTATTGATTAACACTATTGTAACTATAAACATTTAATAACATTTTCCAGCCTTTTAAAAAATATAATTGGTATTTATCTGATATTTTGACTTTCCCCCTCAGATCTGGGAAGACCTCTAAGATCTTCTGCCTCCCCTGAAGCCCTGGGGACTGAAGTGCTGGGTGCCCCATCTAAGGTCCAAGCCAGTACTGGGTCTCAGAGAGAAAGAGAGAGAAAGATGAGAGAGAGAGAGAGTGAGAGAGAGAGAGAGAGAGAGAGAGAGAGAAATGAGAGAGATGAGAGAAAGACAAGACAGACGGACTAGAGAGAGACAGGGAGAATGAGAGAGAGAGGATGGAGATAGGATGGAGAGAGAGAGAGAGAGAGAGAGAGAGAGAGAGGTATGCAAAAAGGGAGGCTCTGATGGGAGGTCATGGGCATGCTTGAGGAAGCTGAAAGTGAGCATCAGAAGAGGGGCATTGCTTGTAATGGGAAACATAACTGACTCTGCTACTTCCCATGTGGGTCCTAAGTTGGGGGTGGGAACACAGAAGAAGGAAGCCTTGACAATCTGGGTCCTCTTATTAGTATGGGTGCTAACACTATCACTAGCATTTACCTCAGAAGACTTTCCCATATCAACTCAAGAAGAAAGGAGAAAGACCAAGAAGAACATAAAAGACAGAAGAACAACCCATGAGTGCCATCTAGTGAATTAGATCAAGTACAGCATCAGCGGGAGACATCTGGTCGACCCCCAGATCCCAAACTGGATCCGTGGCCACGGCCACCCTGTCAACCCAATTGACTTTAATGTCAGTGGCAGACATCTGGTCAACTCTACAGACCCTAAGAGTAGTGGCTAAGTGAGCCACCCTTGGCGGGCCAAGCCCAGCTGGGCCAATGTTGTTGAAACAGCAAAATGAAGTCTTAAAATAGAAACTCAGAGCTCTGGAGGAAAGCAGCACAGGTGGCAAGAGGTGGGACAGGAGGAGAAAGACGCCTTCTGGGGGCCTTCCTAGCCCCCCCCAACTGACCTCCCCCTCACTGGCCTGAGAGGAGGAGAGAGGGCAAGGTGGGGGACAAGGACTTTGGGCACAATAAAGATCACCTAAAAGAAAATAAGCCATAATAATTAAGTATTCTCTCTGCCCCCCAAGTATTAGGCAACTGCTTTGAAGTTATATCCAAACAAAAACTAGCATGCAATTATATACAGCAGGAATATTTGTAACGACCAGAAAAAAAGAAAGGAGTCAGTCTGTGCTTCAAAAGATGAATGTGTGGGGACTCACTCACATACCAAGAGTCGTTTAAAGACTATTTAAATGAAAACATTGAGAAGCAGAAGAATGAATAAATTTTACCTGAGCTTCCTTTATCTGATCAAAGCAGAGCCCTGAAAAAATACAGCTGCCACTAATCCCCTCTGAGGAAATTCTTGCAAATGCAGTTGCTGTAAAGACAGACTTCCCATTCCATTATTATCGAAAAGCCCAATGGGACCTTTCATATTCTCCCACAGAAGCCTTAGAAATCATCCTTTTGTTAAGTTGATACATACAACCATCAGGTTGGGTGCTTGAGAATTTATAATCAGATGGGCCAAAATTTGTATCCTGGACACCCCATTTGTACCAGTTTTCAGGGATTTGTCTAAGTCTAAATCCTAAAAGAGACTTATCTCTTTTTCTGTTGGCTTTGCTCATGGCCTCTGGCAACAGAGGTGTTTGCTTTCTATCTCATTGGCTATCTTTCCATATGGGGGCAGCATCTTCTTTGCCCTCTCAGAGGATGTCCTTTGTGCCCATGGCTAAGCCATATATAGGATTATGGTTTGAGTCACATTTTGAGTGAGTGGACTCTTTGAAGCTGGGTTAGAAGACCAGGAGTCTTTATCATCCTAGCTTTGGTTTTGAAGCCTCTCTGTTCTCCTCTTGGGCTGAAAGTTCTTCCTGTCATTTTTGGGGGGAAGGGGGGTTGAGACATCTCAGTTCTACCTATTTGACCCTGCTCCTCTCATGGGACCTTTTCAGTTGACTAAAACCCCTGCTGATACATGCTCCACCAATATGGAGCTAATTCTGTCCACTTACATTCCTGTTGGCATGACTTTCCTAAGGATAGTTTAAAACTTCTATGGCATCTTTGAGAAAATGTAAAACCTCCAAAGTTGCCTTCAAGACCTTTCCTTTCCCACTCTAGACTCTCAACTCACTATAATCCTTGGAACTTTAAGCCACCCCTCCTCCCTTTGGGGGCTCTCAAGTTACTCATGAGACCCCTAAGGCAAGCACTTGAGGCTGAAAGAAAGGGCTAACTGGAAACAAAATTTTATCTTCGGTTTGCATAAGATTATATGTCAGGACAAAAGAAATTCATAAAAGTCTCCAGACTTATTGGTTAAAAAAAGGTTTAACCCTCATATAGAGCAGGTAACAACGGTTCCATCTTCTAAAAATGCAATTGTAATAAAAAATATAAAGTGGGTTTTTATCAAGAAAGGATGCTGGATTTTGTCAAAGGCTTTTTCTGCATCTAATGATATAATCATGTGGTTTTTGTTCTGACATTTGTTGATGTATTTAATTACGTTTATGGTTTTACGAATGTTGAACCAGCCTTGCATCCCTGGACCAGATGGCTTTCCAGCTGAATTCTACAAGACATTTAAGGAGGAGCTCATACCAATCCTACTGAAGGTATTCCAGGCGATCGAGAAAGATGGAACCCTCCCCAGAACATTCTACGAAGCTAACATCACATTGAT
>CAUYQG010167636.1:0-42309 GCA_963574415.1 Tarsius wallacei
GCGCGCTACCACGCCCGTCTAATTTTTGATTTATTGTAGAGATGAGGTCTCGCCAAGTTGCCCAGGCGGGTCTCGAACCTGCGGGCTCAGGCATTCCACTCACCTCAGCCTCCCAAGGCGCGGGATTACAGGCTGAGCCACTGAGCCTGGCTCCCTTTCTTATAGTATTATGGTAATTGTTCAAGGTCTGCTTATGAGTATGAAGGTGTGATACTCAGTTCTTTGTTTCTGTGATAGATCACTCAGTATTATAGCCTCTAAGTCCAATTTGCTGCGAAGTTTACAATTTTGTCCTTCTTTATGGCTGCATGATATTTCATCATGCGTATGAACCACATTTTAAAAATCCAGTCCTCTTTCAATGGGCAGCACAGTTGGTTCCATGTTTTTGCTGTTGTGAACAATGCTGCAATAAACATGCGTGTGCAGGTATCTTTTTCATAGAGTGATTGGAGTTCCTCCAAGTATATTCCCGGTAGGGGATTACGGGGTCGTACGGGAGGTCAATTTTTAGATTTTTTACAAATTTGCCACACTGTTTTCCAGAGAGGCTGTACTAGTTTATACTCCCGCCAACAGTGTAGAAGTGTTCCCTTTTTACTGCACCCTCTCCAGCATCTGCTGTTTTTTGAGTTATTGATGATGGCCATGCTGACTGGAGTTAGGTGGCATCTCAGTGTGGTCTTAATTTGCATGTCTTTGATGTTTAGTGAGGCTGAGCATTTTTCATGTAACTGTTGGCTGCTTGTATGTCTTCTTTTGAGAAGTGTCTGTTCAAGTCTTTTGCTCATGTTTTTAATAGGGCTATTTTTTTTTCTTTTTAACACATTTGAGTTCCTTGTATATCCTAGATGTTAAGCCTTTGTCAGATATACAGTTGGCAAGTATTTTTTCCCAGTCCATGGGCTATCTCCCCGCTCTCTCAATGGTTTCTTTGGCTTTGCAGAAGCTTGTCAGTTTGATGAGGTCCCACTTGTCTATCTTATCTTTTGTGGCATGGGCACCTTGGGGTTTTGATCAAGAATTGGTTGCCAGTCCCAATTTCTATAAGGGTATCTCCTGCGTTTTCTAAGGTTCTAATACTTTGAGGCTTTACATTTGGGTCTTTGATTCATTTAGAGTCGGTTTTTGTGTATGTCGATAGAGAGGGATCTTGTTTTAATCTTCTACACATGGTCAGCCAGTTTTCCCAGCACCATTTACTGAATAGGTTTTCCTCTCCCCAGTGGTTGATGGTGGAGACTTTGTCGAAGATGAATTGGTTGAGAAATTGAGGTTTTGCTTCTGGAATCTCTATTCTGTTCCATTGGTCTCTATGCCTGTTCTTGTACTAATACCAGGCTGTTTTCATTATTGTAGCTTTATAATAAAGCTTAAGGTCTGGGAGCATGATGCCTTCCAGATAAGAAACGTTTGAGCTTAAGCAAAAGACTCTTAGAACCCTCAAATGGTACATTGGAGTGTCTACTTAAACCCATTTACTGCTTTAATCACAACAGCTAATTTGCTGACTTCCGTGTGACGACTTCTTGTGTGGAGAAAAAGTACAAAACAGAATTGACTGCTCTACTGCAATGTCAGCTTCTCAGGCACCAATCCATTAAATCAGCACTGTTAGAGGGAGGAGACACCCTGTATTTAACTAGATGCCAAGAATACGGTGCTCATTATTGCTGCCACAGGGCAGCGGTCAGTACACATTGATAAGATATGAGCCAGTACTTCAGGGAGATTGCTCTCCCAATAGTAAGTACCGATAATGAGTCGTCTGTGTTCTAGTCTCCTCCTTCTTCTATATCTGTATAGAAGAAAGCTAATTCAGAAAATGACAACCTCAGAGAATCAAGGGAGCTTAAGTCGTCCCATAACCAGCCTTTGCTCCCCTTCCCGACCCTATTAAACAGCATTTAGGATTATTCTAGCATATCAGCTGCTTTCTCAGCGCCTGATTCTTAAGCATTTGTTTATTTCACACATCCTTTCAAGGCCACCGCTCACTATCTGCTCTGTTAGCAACGGGTGTCCACACATGGTGTCACATGCTGCTGGTTATCCTCATCTTTGCCTAAGCACTTTCCCTGGGGGACTTTTCCTTCTTTTTGTCATCCAGCATCATAGAATCAGGCGGCCCTATAGACATTCTGCTCTTTTGGAATTAGTGATTATGCAGGAGCCTTCAGATACTCTCATCTCACCGTCCTTCTCTCAGTCTCATCTATTCTTTTTTTTTTTGAGTTGGAGTCTCACTCTGTCGCCCAGACTGGAGTGCAGTGGCCACTCTCGGCCACTGCAGTCTCGACCTGCTAGGCTCCGACGATCCTTCCGCCTCAGCCTTCCAAGTAGCTGGAACTACAGGCGCGCGCTACCACGCCCAGCTAATTTTTTTCTTGATTTTATTGTAGAGATGAGGTCTCGCCAAGTTGCCCAAGCGGGTCTCGAACCTGCGGGCTCAGGCCATCCACTCACCTCGGCCTCCCAAAGTGCAGGGTTACAGGCTGAGCCACTGAGCCCGGCTTCATCAGTTCTTTTAACAAATATCTTGTTGCTCATGACCTGTAATAATGTAGTTTAGGTCTTGCTACTTGGCTGCTGTCAGGTATTTCTGCTTAGTAAGTTACGCAAAAGACTCCAATGCCAGGCAGAAGGGACATCTTCTGGATGACTTCTGAGGTTTTTATGGACGGGGTGGAGCTGTGTGTGAGGAGGCAGCCCCTTTTTCTGTTCCGCATTTAGTTTTGGAAAAAAGCGCACAGAGTTATCCCCGAGGAAACAGGCTTAGCTGAATAACGCTGAGGCAGAATGGCTCTGTCTGGATTCATCTGCTTCTGGGGTCACACGGTCAGGGGCTCTGGAGCCTGAAGGAGGCCATGGATAGCGAGCACCCACCTGCACCCAGCCAACGTTCCCATCTGGTGCTGGACCACGAAAGTACGAGGTGGAGATGGAGCCACAGAACATAGCAGACAGAAGCGTGGGGTCTAGAGTCAGACAACGAACTCCAGATCTTCCACTTCCAATGACATGATCTTGGACAGATTAACTAACATACACTGATACCGGTGTTATAGAACTGTTGAGATGAAGTGAGGGGCTTCAGATGTCTTAAATATAAAGTAAACGTCAGCTATTATTTATTACTTTCAGAGGATGTAAAGGACCTTTAAGTTTGTGCTGAAATCTTTCATTGGCTGTAGTCAAAAAGACACATTGTCAGCCCAAGTTTTTGAGTGAAGTTTTTCTCTTCGGCTGTGCTCTGCGTTGTGTCAAACCAACTTAGGAACATAATTGCCCATCATTCAAGCGCATTTACATGTTGGAGGGTGATTCTTAAAAATCGGGCTGTGTTTTCACAATGGTTTTTAATAACAGGCTGTTAGGGATAATGGAAACATTCACCTTTAGCGGCGTGATTTATTTTCGAACTGGTATTTGGGCTTTGGGTCAGTGCTATTTGGCATGGCTGCTAAAAACGACTGTAAGAAAAGCAACACATATTCTGCTTTAACTGTAGCTGGAACTGACCTTAGCTCTTTGAAAAATAAGAACATTTTTACTAGTATGGATGATTTGCGTCTGTCCAAATGATTTCTGAGTCCCAAGGAAGAATCTGAGCTGTTGTAAGCCAACTTGAGGGGTCAGCCACGTGCACTTTTATTATGATCCATCTGGTACTGGGCTAATTCCTGTTCCTTTTAATTGTGTATGAGTTGTGCTCTTACCACCAGGCACTGGGTCTGAGTGACCTCGTGCCATAGCATTCTGTTTCCTCCTAGGCCTCACAGGCTCCTGAGCTGATTTCAGAACTGCCTCGTTACTGCATAACGTCCTGGTTTACTGTCATAAACAGATAGCCTGAAGGGGAACGTTTGCTATTTAAAGACAGCGGTGCTTTTCTTTTCTTTCTTTTATTTTTCCACAACTGAATAATACATCGGTGTGAAAAATAACATCTTGGATGTTAATAAGCTTTGGATGCCAAATAGGATTTCAGAAGTTTGTATCTCCAGTGCTACTTTATTACCTATAAAACTCTATCCGTACCAGGTAGAGAAATACTTTTACATTTACTTGGTAGCTTTTCAGTGTCAGGCACTTTGCATAAATTGTACTATTTAGTTCTCATAATGGCTTCTGGAGGTAGGAGTTATTACCCTCATTTTGTAGAGGAGGAGACAGAGTTAAGAGGCAAAATGGTTTGCAAAACTAGAAGTGGAAAACTAGGACTTGAACCTGGCTCTGGTACAAAGACTGCCTACCTTTTCTATCGCCATCCAGAAGGGCAGTTCTGCCAAGTTCTAACGTGAAAAGTGATGAGCTTTGTCATGGCAAATGCTAACATAAGGTCGAATCCCTTATAGAGTAATCTCACGCCTATAAACACTCGGACTTAGATGTGTTTAGTTCCGCGTTTTGTTCCCATATGTGACGGTACAGCATTGGCCATAATTACTGCTGCTCTTGTGACTTTGTTAACGGCAGTTTTGCATGGCTAGGTGGGTTTTCCTCTTTTGCAACATCTTGACTGTCTCTCCACACTCCCCTCATACTCCTGCTGAGATCTTGTTAAACATTTTGAGGATGAGCTAATCAGTGTTTTGCATCCTTTCAATAATGTGGATTTTTTTTCCCTCCCAGCGTAATTTGATGTGAGCATTTGGATGAAAATGGATGAAAAGATTCCCTCATCATTGATGGTTTGGAAAAATAGGCTGGATGAGTGCTACTGATGGGTAGGCCACCTCAATAAGGTTTAACCTGAGGTAGAGACTTCGGATAAACCTTTGTAATGGACAACAACTTGTAGATGGTTTCTAGACATTTATTTTCTTGTTCTCACAACTGATGGTCCTAGGTCACTTGCAGATACCGAAATTCCTCTTGGGGGTCATATGAGAAGAAGGGAGTCATGCACAAGGTCCTTACGGCCAGATTGATAAGCCTTTGGTAGTGCCTGTTGAAGCTTGAAAATCAAATTGGCTCTTCCTTTTCCCCAGTGGATCCCCTCGACATAAACTTAGAATGCTCAGTTTGAAACTAATTCTTCCAAAAGGAGAAATAATTCTAGTTTTCCTATAAACTGCTTCTTTGGGTTTAACACTAGTAGAGTACAGTAGCTTTTGTGTTGTTCATAGGTCAAGATAGTCTGCAAGTGCTGCAAGTGACCGTCAAACTCCAACTCATAACAAGGAGCCAGTGTGTATTTGTGCAGTGTTCTGATACATTAGGTGAAAATATGTGTTGATGTCATTGGTGGCAAGAGTCTTCACCGTATAAATATGAAGTGACATGGGTAACAAACCAGTCTTCTTTTTTTCTCTAAGCTACAGACTGCAGATTTTAAATTTCAACAGTATAATTTAGTTTTTCCCTATGTTCTTCATAAGTGATATAAATCTTTTCCAATCAAACTTTTTGAAGACCGTTCTCATGATTTGGCTTGAGACAGAATTTTCCTGTGATTTTTTTCAGACAGCTGTATAAAGCGGAAAGAGTCAAATGCCTTAATCTATAATGTGATGGAACGATTATGTTATCTGCAGTTATTATGTGGTTTAGAATAATGAATTCATGCAAATCTAACCATATCTCTGTCCTTTGATACCAAAACAGTGGCCCTAGCTTGTCTTATAGAGAAAACTTATAAATTCTTCCAGAATGGTGTATGAGACCATGCTCTATAGTATTTGTTTAGCTTTCTATATAGCTTACAGTATTGGTTCAGTCAGTCTGAACTAATATTTTTGACAGTCATTTAAAATATGATGTAAAAATCACTTTCTAAATAATATTAAAGACAGGATCTGAACCGGGATTGACCCAGCAGAACATTTCATTCAAGATTTTGGTATGCAGAGTGGGTAGAACAGGTAAACCCTATTTTTTTTGTACAGGATGGTTTCTGAATAAGGCCCTTTCTAGTTTAGATGTGCCACACGGCCTCATTAAAAAAAAAAATTATCTGCACTTATCTTTTCATCATCCTATACTTTTCTTCAGTGTTAATGATTTGGTAAGGCGATGGATTCTGAACAGTTCATCTCAGCCACTGCTTAACTTTGTTTTATATCTTCCACAAATATTATCTTAGAGATTTTACTGTGAAACTCTAATTACATTCCACATTCTTTTTTTTCTACCAAAGGAAAGATTCTCTTATCTGCATATTCTTAGAAAGTGTTTTTTGTATAAAACTATACTATAATGTTGTTAAGATATGTGTAACCCATATTTAAAATTCCACAGACTCTAATGATTGCCTATTAAAGAGAAAAAAATGACAGGATTAGTCATCGAAAGGAACCAAACTAAATAATCTCAAATAGAAACTTTTGGAATATAATATGCAAGTGTATTTTTAAATATGTCAGTGTTTTCCCTTGTCAGCTGGAACAAAGCGTGGGAACCAAAAGTCTTAGCACTCTGAGAAAGGTGGGTGGTCGCTCATTTGATAGAAAAACAGAATGTGAGAGGATACAATGCCTGAGTTGGCAGAAGGAAAACATTCATAAAAATTATAAGATTATTTTAGCAACTATGTTAAAATACTTTTTTAATAAAAATAATAGAAACCTAAATTATGCAAAAATGGTGATGTTAAGTTTTGGGCTTATTTCTAAAAGCAGAATGAATTCAAAACATTTTCCATAGAGGAATGAAGGTGTTGGGGCAGAAGAGAAAGAAAATCTGAATGATTAAAAAACATGGGGGAGACATTAGTATCTCTTATACGACTATCTCCAAAAAGGGTTTTATCAAAAGACACTAAAATTGTTCTTGTTATATCAAAAAATATTATATTGTGTGCCTCCTGATAAGAAGGAGCCCTGTATCTCCAAATAAGATTTTCTCATTTCACTCATTCCAGTGTGAATTCGATTATAGCTATCACATTATGATCAATTGCAACAATAATAAGCAATAAGTTTAAAATAGTCATAACAGTAAACGATAACCTAAAACATGTTTGTTCACTGTGTTGAAAATTCCAAATTTTATTCCGCACACAACAGAGATAGGACCATCAGAAAACTGGAGAGATTTAATGATATAAGGAAGTTACAATTTAAAAGCATTTGATTGATTTTCTATTTTTAATTTTATTCAGCCAGCAATTGCAGGACTCTTCCAAAGCTTCTTAAGCTTACATGTTAATTGAATACTCACAGTATTAAAATCTTACGCCCTACAGTATTGGATGTTATAGGTGCTAGATACATAGTAGCAAAAAATACCCAAATCCCTGCCCTTATAGTACTTACATTTTCTTGAGAAGCGGCAGGCAATAATAAAAATAAAATACGCCAATTGTTATAGAAAAAAGCAGGGTAAAAGTAATTTGAACAATGACCTCAGCATAGCTTCTTTGTAATGAAATTTCTATTCTTGCCTTTCTTTTGTCAAGAAATTTACTAATAACAAACTCCAAAAGTATACCATGAAACTCCATGTGTAATTACACATAATTGATTTTTTCCACTTTTTCACATTACAAAGAATGGATTAAAATTCTAGGAAATTTGGATCATGCGGGAGAAAAGATTTCAGATAAAAGTGATCCGTGGAAATAGAGACTGACATCTTGTTTGCTGTGAGAAGCCACAGCTAAGTAGCTAGCAAAGTGCTGAATTAGCCCATGGACACTTCAACGAGAGTCTTGGAGAGAAGTCATTTTAATCAGAGGTTGTTTTTAACCGTAATAGGAATTTTACATCAGGCATATCTAAATAGGATTGAGTGCATAATTTATTATCAACATAGTTTATGTATTGATCACTGAAAATACACATTTAAAATGTAACTAAACAAGGTGGGGGAGGGCCAAGATGACCAACCGAAGACTCCCCAGCTGGGCCCCTCCCACACTGACCGGGCAACAGACGGCTACCCTAAATAGAGACAGAGGCACTGGCAGGAGCCACATGGAGCCCAAGGAACTCCAGTTCCTGGGAGCCCTGGTGTGTGGCCACTGACCCCTCTAGTCACTGACCCCTCCATGGAGAGGCTCAAGGGGAAACAAATGCAGGGGTGGTCTGTGGCACGTGGGTGCTCTCCCTTCCCTCCTCCTCTAGAACCCAGCAGGGGTGATGCAACCACTTCGAGGACATTTCTCTGGTGCTGGCAGCCATTGTGGCCTCAGGTCAGGGCTGCAGATGTGCCTTGCCTTCAGAGACTGCCACTATTGCTGTTGCTCCTCCCGTGGAACAGGGTGGGAACTAAGAAGCAGGTCACCTCTGCACAGTGCAGTGGTGGTGGTGATGGCCCTGCCCACCTGCAGACAGAGGGAGAAACAACAACTCTCCACTGCGTCCCTTCTGCCCTGGGTGAAAGGGACAGTCCTGCTCAGATGGGAAGATACCAGTCCACACCCTCAAGAGCACCTGAGCCAGATTAGAGCTGCAGGACCCCACCTGGCTGCCTGCCCATCCTGCTAATGAGACCTACGGTCCAAGGAAGAGGCCATCTGAGGTCTGGCCAGGGCCTCTAGTGCCTGTGCCAGAGAGAGGGGAAGTCCCTGAAATAGAGGAAAGGTCTCACTCTGTTCCTGCCAGACTGCATTGTTGAAGCAGTTCCAAAAGGTTTTCCCCTAGTTCACCACCCTTTCTGCCACCACTGTACTCCTCCAACAGGTGGACCAGAGGAGGATGATCAGGCAAAAAAATAAAAAAAGCCATACAAACAGTAGCAATGTTATCCAGTAAAACAAAACAAAAAACAAAAAGTAAAAAGAGAGAAATCTGCCTTCACAGATAAGGAAGAACCAGCACAAAAACACCAGAAATCCCCAGAGCCTTAATGTGTCAACACCCACAAAAGGGCTTCCCAGATCCCAAGCAATGAAACCTATCCAGAACAACCTGTCTGTGATGACAGACATATAATTCAAGTTAGTGCAAAGACACTCAACAAAATTCATGAGCCGGTAGACACACAGATCACTCAGGCAAAACAGTGCAGGAAATGAAAGATGAACTGTCCATTTTAAGAAATGACCAAACTGGACTTCTGGAAATGAATAAGTCCCTCCTGGAATTACAAAACATTATAGCAAACTTTAACAGCAGAATCAACCAGGAAGAGGAGAGAATCTCAGAGCTTGAGGATAGAACTATTGAACTAACCCAGTCTGACAAAAACAGGGAGAGAAAGGAAGAATGAGCAAAGCCTATGAGAGGCTTGGGATTATGTAAAGAGACAAAATCTATGGTTGATAGGCATCCCTGTGGGGGAGGGAATGCCCTTTCTCTAATAGACATATACAGAATGCTTCACCCAGCAACCACAGCAAATATATTCTTCTAATCGGCACATGAAATGTACTCCAAGATCAACCACATACTCAGACATAAATCAAGCATGAACAGATTTCAAAAGGTCAGAATCATATCAAGCCTCTTCTCAGACCACAGTGGCATAAAAATAAATGCTATCACCAACAAGAGCCCCCAAAACACAACAATACCTGGGAATTAGATAATGTGCTTCTGCTTGACTTTTGAATTAACACAGAAATCAAGACAGAAATAAAAAGATGCCTGGAAACAAAGGAAAGCAAGACATATCACACCAAATCTCTAGGATATCATGAAATCAGTGCTGAGAAGGAAGTTTATAACATTGTATGAACATATCAAGAAAATAGAGGGAGCTCAAGTAAACAGTCTAACATAACACCTAGGGGAGCTAGAAAGACAAGTGTAATTCAGTCCCAGAAATAGAGTAGAAAAATGGAAATCATTTTTACAAAGTCACAGCTAAATGAAATAGAGACCCAAAAAATCATGCAAAGGATCAATGAAATAAACAGCTGATTTTTTGAAAGTATAAATAAGACTGATGGACTCCTGACCAGATTCACAACAAAAAAGAGAGATAATTTGAATAAACACAAATAGAAACAAAAAAGGAAATGTTGCAACTGACCATGATTATCATGGAATACTACAAACATCTGTATGTGAGTAAACTAGAAATGAAGAGGAAAGGAAGAAATTTCTGGTATCACATAACTTCCCAAGATTGAAGCGGGAAGAAATTGAAACCCTAAACAGACTGATAAGAATCCAAGACATCAACTCAGTAATAAGAAACCTTCCTTCCAAATAAAGCCCTGGGTCAGATGGTTTCTCAGTTGAAGTATACCTGACACACAAGGAGGAGCTGATACCAACTCTGTTGAAAGTACACCAAGCAATCGGGAAGGAAGGAATTCTTCCTAGCTTATTCTATGAAGCCAGTATGATCTTGACACCCCAAAATGGCAAAGACTCAACAAAGAGAACTTCTGGAAAATTTCCCTGATGAATATAGTTGGAAAAATTCTCAACAAGATTCTAGAAGATCACATCCAACAGTACATTTCAAGAATCATACATCATGAACAGGGGTTTTATTCCCAGGATGCAAAGCTGGTTCAACATATGCAAATAAATAAATGTAATCCATTACATAAACAGGTGCAAAACCAAGAACCACATGATTAACTCAGACACAGAAAAAGCATTCAATAAACCAACATTCCTTCTTGATAAAAAGTCTCAAACACCTAGGCATCGAAGAAGAAGTCCTCAAAATAATAACCATCTGTGACAGACCTTCAGCCAACATCATACTTAATGAGCAGAAGCTGAAAGTATTCCCCCTAAGAACTGGAACAAGACAATGATACCCCCTCTCACCCCTTCTATTTAACATAGTACTAGAAGTCCTAGCCAGAGCAGTCAGGCAGGAGAAAGAAATTAGGGGGTATCCAAATAGGAAAAGAAAAAGTTAAATTATCCCTCTTAGCAGATGACATGATTCCATATGTAGAAAGTCTGTCATAAATCTCCTCTCACTGATAACTGACTTTGGTAAAGTCTCAGAATACAAAATCAATGCACAAAAACAGCTGGATTTCTATACACCAACAACAAATAGGCTGACCGGCAAATAAAAAATATAATCCCTTAGCCGGGCTTGGTGGCTCAGCCTGTAATCCCGTGCTTTGGGAGGCTGAGGTGAGTGGATTGCCTGAGCCGAGCCTGCAGGTTTGAGACCCGCCTGGGCAACTTGGCGAGAACTCATCTCTACAATAGTTCAAAAAAAAATTAGCCGGGTGTGGTAGCGTGCGCCTGTAGTTCCAGCTACTTGGAAGGCTGAAGCGGAAGGATCGCCAGAGCCCAGCAGGTCGAGGCTGCAGTGGCCGGGAGTGGCCACTACACTCCAGTCTGGGCGACAGAGTGAGACTCCAACTCAAAAAAAAAAAAAAATATATATATATATATATATATATATAATCCCATTCACAACAGCCATAAAAATATCTCAGCATCTATCTAACCAAAGAGGTGAAAGACTTTTACAATGAGAACTACAAAACACTGCTCAAAAAACTCAAGGGTAATACAAATAAATGGAAGAACATTCCATGCTCATAGATTGGAAGAGTCAATATAATCAGTATGTCCACACTATCCAAGGCAGTCCCCAAATTTGATGCAATCCCTATTAAATTCACAAACCTAGAAAAGACAATACAAAAATTCACATGGAAGGCAAGAATAGGCTGAATGCCTAAAGCAGTCCTCAGCAAAAAGAACAAAGTTGGAGGCATCACACTGACAGACTTCAAACTGTAACCAAGGGTACAATAACCAAGACAGCATCATGCTGGTACAAAAATAGACACATAGACCAATGGAACTGGACAGATAATCTGGAAGTAAAGCCACAGACCTTCAACCAATTCATTTTTGATGAAGCCAACAAAAACAAACATTGGGGAAAGGAAACCATATTTAGCAAATGGTGTTGAGAAAACTAGCTAACCACATACACTTGTTATGTCTTTTTAATTATAGCCATTGTGATTTCAATTTGCATTTCTCTCATGCCTGAAGGTGAATATCTTTTCATGTGCTATCCTCCATGTGTTTATTTTCTTTGGAGATATGTGCCTTCAAATCCTTTGCCCATGTTTTGTTGGGCTATTTGTCTTTTTTATTGTCGGGTTATAAACTTATTTATACATTTGGGATACAAGTTTAGAGAAACTTGTATCCCAAATGTATAAATAAGTATATATATATATATTATTTCAAATATATATATATTTGAAAATATTTTTTCACATTCTGTGGATTGTCTTTTCACTTTGTCGATTGTATCATTTGCAGCACAAACTTTAAAAGTTTTATGAAGTCCAACTTACATAGTTTTTTTTGTTGTTGCTTTTGCTTTATGGTGTCATGTGATAAATATTTGAATGTGTACTCAGTAAATATTTACTTCGTGCTATGCACAATGCAAACCAAAATCTAGAGTGAAGTTTCCTACTGTGTCTTTCCATTTCAGATACTGTCTTTGTCTATTGTCCACTAGACAAAATTCAGGCTTCTCAAGGTATTGCTCAGGGCTCCCAACTGAACCGGCCACTATTATCAGACCCAGTGTCTTGTGCTAGCTGACCATGACAGCCAGAGCTATCCTTTTGGTGACCCGGCCAGTTTCTACAACCTGTGTGCATTTCCAGATCTGTGCTTTTGCTTGTGCAATTCCTGGCACTTAGACTGTTCTGCTTTCCAGTTATTCATATTCTGCCCATCATTTAACACCCTATTTCTGTTCGACTTCTTTTTCCTTGACTGCTCACAATTAGCTTGTTGCATATTGTTTATTTACTCTAGTTTCTATTAGTTTGTAGAGTTCAATTTAACACTTTAAGAATATACACTGTTATTTTCCCACAGTTCATATTTGTAAAACTTTTCTTCCCAGTAGATAACAGGCTTCTTGTGATAAGTCAATGACTGCACACCTACCACAGTGCCTGAAATGTGACAGATGGTCAATAAACATTGAGTCCTGGATATTCTCTGAGACTTTTGGGAATCCTATTTGAGTCTCTCTCCGTGAGATTATGACTTTTATTTAATAATTATAATAATAATGAAGTTATTTCAATAGTAATGAAGTTATTTTATCTTTTGTTTATTATTGAAAAAAAGTTTGTGACCAAGATCACATATCTCTCATGAGCAAGATCTCTCATGAGAGGAGAAATATAAAGAGCAAGACCAAAAGATACCCTTTACTCTCGTTCCAAACCAATCAACAAACAAAATAAAATGACATTAATGATTACACACATTACACACTTTCCTTCTCTTTCAGTGGGTTTAATTCCACATGAATATGTGTTTTTTTAGGTCAAACTGTGCTGGTTTTATATCAACTCTCAGTATTGACGTCTCAGAGCCTACATCAAAGTATCACAAAATCGTTGATGGTAATCAAAGAAAGATGCACAGATCCCGTCCTTTAGTTCTATATAAAAATTTGAAGATTTTTTTTTGAGTTGGGGTCTTACCCTGTCACCCAGGCTGGGGTTCAGTGGCACAGTCATGGTTCATGGCAGCCTCGACCTCCTGGGCTCTGGGAATCCTTCTGCCTCACTCTCTTGAGTAGCTGGTGCTCCAGGTGTGTACCACCATGCCTAGCTAATTTTTTGATTTTTGTAGGGATGTGGTCTCACTATGTTGCCTGGACTGGACTGATACTCCTAGCCTCATGCAATCCTCCTGTCTTGACCTCCCAAAGTGTTGGGATTACAGGCATGAGACATCACGCTCAGCAGTTTGAAGATTTTTTGAATACGATCTTTAAACTTTCTTCTTTTTGTAAAGCAACTAACCAACCGATGGCCATAATAAGGCAGTATGGAATTTTTGCTTTTCTCTGAGTGGAATGGCAAACCAACAATGTGTACCAGCCATGCTTGTAGATGAAAAAGGGCAGTGAACTGTGCTTACATACCCAATTCTGCCAGTTTTAGTGCAATGTGATTTCTGTTCCAGTTTCTAGGCAGCAGTTTGAAATCTCCAACAGGAAATAATCGACATATCTCCATAACCAAACACACTCTTTGGCAATGTTTTGTCCCAGTAAATAACTTGAAAATTTGTGTTACATTTTATGAAGTGATAAAAAATTGAGATAGCGTGTTTCTAAAAATCTTTCAGTTGTAAACTCTACAGTGCTCTTGTTATTATTTGATCTTCTTCTCAACTATCTTGCTGTTACTTCTAAAGAAGAAATGAAAGTGAAAAATGTGAAGAGGAATTAGAACCAGAAGAACATCTGTTGTGCCAGTTACATGAATTTACTGTAGCACTTATCCAATAGTCATCATTCGATTGTGATTTTTCTTTTTTTAGGGCAGTGACTATGCTTTACTTCATTTCTGAACCTAGCACAATGCATGACTCATAGTACATGCTCAATAAATAGCTGTTGATTTATCCATGTTTTTGGACTGGGTCAATAAATAATGACGCTTTAATAATTTAGATTGAAAAATTGGATTTTTAACTCATTGACCAAAAATTGTGTGTTAATAGAGTCATAAATAGCAATTAACACACATGTAATATTTAATACTTGACAAAATGGTTTTCACATCTACTGAATTCTTGAGACAATAAATGCTATATATTCAAATTGATCAGAATACTGGACACACATTATGTACATTATAGTGTAAATGTGGATAGGCTTGATTTCATAGTTGAAAATGACTTAAACAGCAAGAGCTTTGGAAATATTTAAGTCCTAAATATGAACCATACTCTTTTTTTCCTTTCTGCTTTAAAAATTCATTTTTGGTCAGGCTCAGTGGCTCAGCCTGTCATCCCAGCACTTTGGGAGGCCAAGGCAAGTGGGTTGCCTGAGCCTGCAGGTTCAAGACCAGCCTGGGCAACTTGGCGAGACCTCGTCTTTATAATAAATCCAAAATTAGCCGGGCATGGTAGTGTGCGCCTGTAGTTCCGGCTACTTGGAAGACTGAGGTGGAAGGATCGCCGGAGCCCAGTAGGTCAACTCTAGGGTGGCCATGAGTGTGCCACTGCACTCCAGTCTGGGTAACAGCGTGAGACTCCAACTCAAAAAAAATTTTTCATTTTTTAGAGATGGTATTCTGCCAACCTTCCAGAACATGAAAATTCCCCTGATAGAACCAGAGAACTTCCTGGAGGAGACACTTGGGAGCTGGTGCTATATTCCAAGTCCACACAAAAGACAAAGCTACTGGATAAAAGGATGGGGGTTAAGACGTGGGTCACCACTCCCCACTTCCCTGTCCTCACTCCTTTCTTTCTCACCCACCTTTCAATGACATCTGCATCAGATGAGAAACGAATGTGTACATTCGTTATCATCTGCGTGCGCCCTGTGGCACTCATATAATGCCAAATCCATGTTTCTCAGGACAAGACTTCTTCTCCTTGCCTGGCCTGTTAGGATATCTTGCGGGAGAATTTATGGAGAACTTCATTCATGCAGCATCGTGGTGAGCAGCACAGGCTTGGGGAGTCAACCTACACTAAAGACACTCCATCTCTTAGTGGTGGTGGCAGAAATTACTGATTTGTTCCTCTGGTGTCCATCCACAACTGGCTTCTCCTTAGCCATTTTCCAGTTAGGGGTGGCCGTGTGGCACAGTTCTGGCCCCTGACGAATACACAGAAGCCTGCTGGCTGGCAGTCCTGGGGAAGCCAGGACTTGCAGCGAATGTGCCCCTTTTGACCGCTTCCCCTTCACGCTTTCTCTGTTCTCTTTACCTGTGGTCCTGAGATGCCTGAAGATGAGCTGCTCTCCTGTGACTGTGAGGCCATTAGCACACTGGGCATGGCGGGGCAGAAAGGGAGACAGCCTTCTTGTCCTCGCCACCTTGCTTAGCACTAAAACAGACCTAAAGAACCTACCCCCACTCCCCCCTTTTTTTTTTTGAAGGGTAACAACAACTATTTGTTTAAGCTACTAGAGCTGGGTATTCTTTTACTCACCGGTGTACACATTTCTAAATCCGCTTCCTCAGTTTCCTCACGGATTACTTGAAAACACGAACACCACCTCTTTCATAGGGTTGGCCTGGGGGCGAAATGGCAAGTTGTGAGTGAGAGGCTCAACAAAGCACCTGGCTCAGAGTGAATCCCGGTACGAGTCAGCCACGAGTCAGCCAATGCCATGATTCCAACTGGAATATTTCCTTCATTATATTCATTGCTAGAAATTTAGGTTTAATATAAATCGTATGCCACTCAGTGGAGCTCTAATGTGCTCTCTCTCTCATCTTCCAAGATTGTTTATCGTGTTTTTTAAACCAGTGTTGTTGTGGTGTAATTGGCTACAGTAAACTGCACATATTTAAAGAGATCAGTTTGGTACGTTTTGACGTATGTCTTGCCCATGAAACCAGTGTGAGACGCAGAAATAGGGTGACCCTCTTTTGGGCCACCTCCTGCTTGGGTGCTCTTCTGTCTTAATAACCTCCTGCCTTCTCATCACTCCCACCAAAAAAAAAAAAATAAGACATAGTAGAGCAGTATAGAATGTGACCAATCCTGCCTGGAGAGAGAGGGGCCAGATCATTTCATGTCGTTATTACAATACAGATAAGCACATCATCACCTCCAGTTACTTCATTCACTCTCCTTTGTGATCTTTTCCTTCTCTCATGCCCTGTCTCTTCCTCCTTTCCCACCATCACTGGCAAGCTTTCTGTTACCGCACCATACATTGCTTTTTGCTGAGTTTTATATAAATGAAACGACAGAATATGCACTCTTTCTTTGGGTGGGGAGAAGCCTAGCTCCTTTCAAAACTCAACAGAATTATTGTGAGATTCATCCATGTTGTTGCGTGTTAATAGTTTGCTTCTTAAAAACTATGGAATAGCATCCTATTTTATGTATAGGCAAGCCTTTGTTTTTCACATGTGGATGGATAATTTGTAATGTTTTATTAGCCCAAGCATCTCTCTCCTGCAATACTTTGTTGACGATTCTAATGGAACATTTCTCACAATGTCGTCAGTTAGGTTGTTTTTACATATCCCGCATTAGAGGTTATGGTTACCCATCGAGACTGGGGAACTGTGTTGTTTATCTTTGCTCTTCCGGCCCCTAGCAGACTGGCATGACTTGGAACTGGCATTCCATGAAAAGAAATCTATAAGTGGAAGCCAGAACATTCTCTTTCTTCTGTGTTCATCATCGCCACTTTCATTCAGGTCAAACTTGATATTGTTTTTGCGATCAGTTCTGTTTAGGTATAATTATGTACAATAAAACTCACACATTCTAAGTATACAGGTTAATGACGTTGAGAAACAGACATACCTATATAAGCACCCAAATAACTATCAAACCAATTAAGATATAGAACGTTTTCTTTGGTCTTCCCTAAAAGTTCACTCTTCTATCTTTGAAGTCAATATCCTGCACTGTTTGTTCCAGGCAACTGCTGATCTGATTTCTGTCAACATAAAGTGATTTTGTCTGATTTAAACTTCTGTATAAATTAAATTATTCAGCATATGATAGATAGTTTGTGTCCAGTTTCTTTCACTTGGCACACTATATGTGAAGTTCAATCATGCTGCGTTGATTTGTTCTTTTAATTGGAGTGATTAATTCACTTACATTTAGTATAATCATTGAAATTTTGGGGGTTACATGTACTATCTTGCTATTTGTTTTCATTCTGTTTTTTTTTTTTCTGTTTCGTTTTATCCTCTGTTGCGGTTTTCTGCCTTCTTATGGGCTGATTGAATTTGTGTGTGCATATTCCATTTTATTTTCTCTAATGACTTCTTGGCTATACCTTTTATTATTATTTTTTGGGTGGTTAGTTGCTCTATGACTTACAATGTATCCTTAACAAAGCAGAGTCTATTCAAAAGAAGTATTCTTATTTTCCACTCACTTTTTCACACAGCCCATTTCTGTCGTCTTCTAAATTTACATTTTTGCTTAAAACCACTCAAGTGATTGTCCATTTTTTTCTGATACTAACTTTAAATTCCTAGTGGCTTATCAAATGCATTGTGTTTGGGGCGTTGCCCACACCTCTAACCACATCTACTGCCATGTAAATTCCAGGAATGCAGGTGTTCATTTCTTATAATTTTGGGTCAAGCCTCTCTGTCTCACATGCATTGCTTCTTTGTCTGGACTACCCATTGCCTCTTGCCATCTGATACTCCAGCCGATTTTAAGAATTTTTGAAGAATTGTCTGTCTGTGAGACTTTTCCCAGTTCCTCTCTCTTCAGGCAGAATCAGTCATTCTCTACTCAGCTGTACTGCTGGGCCTCACATATGCTTGCATCAGATGCTTCTCATGCACCACTTCAGATCTTGCTGGCAACACCCCTTATTCCATCTGTGACCACAGGGACCCTTTCTATGACAGGGCTGTCCGGTTTCAGGAGGTACAATCCGACAGTGCCTGCTTCAGGTGGGCACAGTTGACCTTCCCCTTTTCCCTCCTCTCAGGGTTTCTGCACTGATGGCGAAGAAGCCTGGGGCATCCTGGGATTTTGCTCAGCACTCATGCACGTGCACCCCACAAATGACGGGGAGTTAGGTCCCTTTAGGGACCACCCTTGATCAAGAGGGGGCAATAGTAATGGATCAATGCTTCCTGCTTTCCTTCCCAGGAGATTTTCAGGGAAAGTCCTGTAAGACGGGACATCTAGCCATCTGTGTGGGTGGCCAGTCAACTCAATAATGAATCTCTTTTTGAGCTTCCTTCCTTCCCGGGTTTGCTTCTGCTCACCTAGCTCTTGATCCCTAAATCACACTTCTTGTCTTCGGCTTTGTTGTCTGGAAAACCCAGGCTTGGACGATACTTTCATTATTGCCTGTATAATACCGTATGTCACTGTCTCAATGTTTCTGGCTTCTCCCAGACCTGTGATTTTTGAAACCTCTTAAAGCAGCGATATCTTATACTAAATTTCAAAACAGAAAACTAATATAAGTAGAATTATTCTGATTCAAATGGTGGTGGTGGCGGAACTTTGAAAAAACAATTGGTAAGATGTGAACTTCATGGAAGTTAGAAAGTATGTCTCATTAACTTCTGACCCCTCAGAACCTCACATCACGGCTGGCTCGCAATCAGAAGTCTGTAATAATTGTTAAACTGGACTATTTGAACTGAGGAAAACTAAAGTCCAGAAAATAAAAGTAATTTCATTTAAGCTTCAGTGATTATAGATAAAAGAAGAAACAAAATAAGAAATCAGAAATATGGTTTCTTCTTTTTCTTGAAAACGGGAGGTTTATCAG
The DNA here is from genome assembly GCA_963574415.1 of Tarsius wallacei. Lineage (NCBI taxonomy): Eukaryota > Metazoa > Chordata > Mammalia > Primates > Tarsiidae > Tarsius > Tarsius wallacei. The sequence goes on from CAUYQG010167636.1 coordinate 19,111, forward strand.
AAAAGACAATAAGCCTTTTCTGCAGGGTCAATATTTCTGTTCTCGACTTGGTATGTTAATTTTTGAGCTGGTGTCCTGATTTCTGCTAAATGCCAGCAGTGATAGATTAACATGGAATTTTTAAAAACCTCCCACGTTTTTTAAACTGTTAGCACAGATAAAAGGGAGGGAAGGTATCATTTATCCTTATTTTATAGTCACAAATGTGGAATAGGTGAGGTAGAAAGCTAAAGATAATTTCTAGAAAGCAAATATGCTACTACACAAAGAAAGGACTCCAAATGGAAGCTTCTCTTATGTAATTATAATCAATATTGAATGGTGTCATCGTTTTTTAAAAGTAACAGAAACTCCAAAGGGACCGATTTGTTGAATTTGTCATTGTGAGCAAGGTTTTCTGATTGTTCAGAGGTGAGGGAAAAGCCCAAATGAAAAAAAAATCGACAAAATCTATGCTTTAAAAAAATCAACAAGATATATTTTTGTATGAATAGAGTATTCCTGTTGATCAGCAAATTGACCCATCCATTCACTCACATTTCATAATTATGTTGAGGTTGGCAGATAAAAAGCCTTTAAGAGAGTCTATTCTCAGCCTTCAGTCAATGCATTTTTTGCTGGTTATATTTCTTTAAACTAGAACTTTGCACTTTTATGTACAGCTAGTTATATACCGATTTGCATTTTCTTTATTGTAAAAGAAAAAGAGCTTATTTATGAGTTTTGTGAGCCAAATGGAGTCTTAAAATACATGCCTCCAGACATGCAGCATGAATGTCAACAACACCCCCTTGGTGTTTGGTGCTGGGGACCCAGAAGTGACTGAAGTTGATAGGCACTGGAGTAGTAAGGGGCATACAGAGGTCTTACAGGACAGGCCGAGAGGCCTGGTTGCTGACCAACAAGACACCGACACATTACGTAGTTCGTCTAGGGTCACAGAGCTTGTGAGTAAGCCATTCCTCAGAATGCATAAGGCTATTCTCAGATGTCATGTTCGTTTGCACTCATACTTTCTCTAAGCATTACTGAGTGATGAGCTATGAGGACAGAACACTACAAAGGACGCTTTCTGTAGTGGGTGGGGATTAGGGACTGACTGAGATAGAGCACGCCGAAAAATCAGGGTCATTCCCGGAGGAACTCAAATTATTCTACAAAGAAGATACCTGCACATGTATGTTGCAGCTCTATTCACAATAGCAAAAACATGGAACCGACCATGTTGCCCATCAAAGCTGGACTGGATAAAAAAAAATGTGATACATAATACACAATGAAATATTATGCAGCCATAAAGAAGGACAAATATATGGACTTTGCAGCAACCTGGATGGATTTGGAGTCAGTCATACTCAGTGATTTATCACAGAAGCAAAGAACAGAGTTCCATACGTTCTCACTCATAAGAGGACCTTGAACAATTATAATGCTATAAGAAAGCGATTGGCAGTAATGGGAAACTGTCGGTGGGGGTGTGGTGGGTGGGACTGGCAGTTGAGGGAAACTGCTAGGGGAGAGAGGGGCATACCACATCAACAGGGGTACCTGCATGATCCATGTTTGTATACCTAACCCTGAATTGTACCCCACATCTTTATAATAAAAATTAAAAAAAAAACAACCAGGGTCATTTACGTTCATCCAAAATCTTTCAAATTTGGATATTTTCCCTGTTGAGTTGCATATGGTTTATAAAAGAAAAAATAAACTAATGTCCATTGAGGGCCTCACATGTGCCAGGCACTTCATATACACAACTCACTTAATATACACAACAACTCTGTGAAAGATTGTGAAATCTGAATGGCTGTTTCCAGCACAGTGTCACAGTGTATAAGTCATTGTGTGTGTGTGTGTGTGTGTGTGTGTGTGTGTGGATTTCCATTGTTCAGGGTCTGAGACGCGGCTTTCAGGTCCAGAAGCTGGTGATTATGTGGTCACCCAGAGGTTAACAGGCCCAGGCAAATTGATTTCTTCTAACCAAACTTACAAGAGTCTGATTATAAACCAGAACACCCATTTACAAGTCTCTATGAGGAAATTAACTGCCAAATAGACCAGAATACTCCTGTCAGCCTGGTAGCACATTCAATTCCCTGCGGGAAAGAAAGCTGGGGAGATAAAATTAAGGATAGAGGGACGCCAAGAAAGTAGAAAATTAGCAGAAAGTGAGTTGAATGCTTTTAATCAGGAAATTGTCATGCCGTTATTGGAGCCCGGTGTGACTTCTCCGTCTCAGCAATGCGCTTGCCTGGCCAAGGGATCTGGGTAGTCTTTTTGGCCTGTCAGGACCCTCTCCGTCAATATGTCTCAGATTACAGCTGGTTGTGGACTCGTTCACTGCAGTAACAGCAAATTGGGAGGGCCTGAGACTGCTCAGAAGCAGCGCTCTGGGGTGGATCAAGCCTCTGCAGGTGTAAGCCGGAGGAGCCAAGAAGCAGCCTGTGGAATACGTGCGGTCATCAAGGCAAAGGTTACGGCAGCAGTGACACTCTCCAACAGTGACTGCGTCTGCTGCGTGTCGGGAGCTGTGCTGAGAGCAGCCCATCAGCTTCCTGGTTTCATTCCCAAAACCAGCATCTGAGACAGATGCCATTCATATTCCTAGTTTGTAGGGGAAAACAAAGCTTGGAAAAATGAAAGCAACATGCTAGAAAGTGCAAGTTTCTCTTTTTTTAGTTTTATTTTTGAGTTGGAGTCTCACTCTGTCGCTCAGGCTGAAGCGCAGTGGCACGCTCACGGTCACCCCAGTGTCAACCTGCTGGGCTCCGGCGATCCTTCCACCTCGGCCTTCCAAGTAGCTGGAACCACAGGCGTGCACTACCATGCCCGGCTGATTTTTGATTTGTTGTAGAGATGAGGGCCTGCCAATTTGCCTGAGCTGGTCTCGAACCTGTGGACTCAGGCAATCCAATCGCCTCGGCCTCCCAAAGTGCTGGGATGACAGGCTGAGTCACTGAGCCTGGCCATGGAAGTTTCCTAACCGAGTAGTCCAGGCTGGGCTGTGGGCATCTCAAGGTGCAGGTGTCCAAAAGCCGAGCCCTTCATTTCTTCTTTTTTTTTTTTTTTATTGAGTTGGAGTCTCACTCTGTCGCCCAGACTGGAGTGCAGTGGCTGCTCCTGGCCACCGCAGCCTCGACCTGCTGGACTCCGGCGGTCCTTCCGCCTCAGCCTTCCAAGTAGCCGGAATTACAGGTGCGCGCTACCACGCCCAGCTGGTTTTTGATTTATTGTGGAGATGAAGTCTCGCCAAGTTGCCCAGGCGGGTCTCGAACCCGCGGGCTCAGGCGATCCACTCACCTCAGCCTCCCAAGGTGCGGGATTACAGGCTGAGCCACTGAGCCCGGCTCCTTCATTTCTTCTTAAACGCATTCTCCTTTCCCTCAGAAGCTTCTGAGGAATTCTAGATCCCACCCCCTTTGCTCCCTCCTCTCCCCTGCTCGGCTCCTGTCACCGTGCTCCTGACACCGGCGAGTCTTGTACGTGTTTTTATGCCTCCAGGATCCACAGTGGACCTTCCCCTTCCTCCATATCTGGGGCCACTGCTGTAGTCCACGTGTGGGCTGCTGCCTGCAGCCGTTAGCCCGTCTCTCCTGCAAAGCAATCTGTTGTCCAAAGGGTGATCTTTTTTATGAAGGTAGAGTTTTCATAACATTTATTATTATTAATTTTTGAGCTGAGGTCTCACTCTGTCACCCAGGCTGGAGTGCAGTGGCACGATCGTGGCTCACCGCGGCCTCGGCATCCTCAGCTCAGGTGATCCTTTTCGGCCTCCCAAGTCGTTGGTTGGGTCTACAGGCATGCACTGCCATGCCCAGCTAATTTTTTATTTTTAATTTTTGTAGAGACAGAGTCTTGCTATGTTGCTCAGGCTGGTCTCGAACTCCTGCACTCAAGCAGTCCTCTTGCCTCAGCCTCCCAAAGTTTTGGGATTATAGGCATGCACCAGCTTGTCTGGCTAACATCTATCATTTTAACCATTTGAAGAGTGTGCAATTAAGTGGCTTTCAGTGCATTCACGTTGTTTTGCAACCGCCACCCGTATCTAATTCCAGGATGTTTTCATCACTCCCAAAAGAACCCTCAGTCATTAAGCAGTCATACCTCCCCCCTCTCCTCCAGCCCCTGGAAACCACTAATCTGTTTTTCATCTTTCTGAATGTGCCTATTCTGGATATGTTATATAAATGGAATCATACATTTGTGGCCCCTTGTCTGGTTTCTTTCAGTTAGCATAGTGTTTTCAAGGCTGAGTCATGCTGTAGCATACGCCAGGGCTGTTCATCCTTTTAATGACCAAATGATATTAAGTGGATAGTTTGCATTCTGTGGATCCGTTCATCCGTTGATGGACATTTGGGTTGTCTCCACTTTTTGGTGATTATGAATAATGCTGGTACGAACATCTATGTACGTATTTTTGTCTGAACGCCTGTTTTCAACTCACCAGAGTAACCTTTTAAAAATGAAAACCATATTGTTTCCTCCCTTAAATGCCTTCAATGACTTCTCGTTACAATTCTAATAAGTTTTACATTTCTTCTCCGGGCCCGCAGGCTTTGTGTAATCTGCCTCTCTTTTCTCCTTTAAGCCGTTTTCCTTTTCCTCCAACATATTCCAGCCCAATGGCCCCCGGTTAGTCCCTCCACCATCTCTTTAGAGTGTTCACACCCGCTGTTTTCTGGTCGGAAATACTTTCCCCATGGCTTCACAGGCTAGTTCCTTTTTATCCTTCAAATTTCCAGATGTGATATTCCTTTCCCAGAGACAGTTTCCCTGACCGAACTCTGTTATTCCATATTTCCTTCTGAATACTTTCTCACCTTCTAAGTCCATGGTTTTGCCTTTGTGAACCCATTTGTAGTCCTTTGCCCTCAAAAGAATACAAATTCCTTACGGTCAGGAATTAAACTTTTGACATCACTACTATGTACACCTGTGCTCAGCACGATACTTGACTTGGAAGAGGCCCTCCCCATAAATGTTGTTGACCGAACAAAATAAAATAAAAAAAGAAAAGTTGGAAGTGAGCTGAAGTAATCCAATATATAGTGACAGAGGTATGCTAGCAAGAAGGAAGAGCGTGGTGGTGGTGAACTTTTAGTTTCACTAATATTTGCAGATCTAAGCTGGAACGGGCTACTGATAGAGCAGGTCATTTGCTGGTGTGGGATTTGTGGTTGTGTTCTCTCTATGGGAAGGATAAGCAGAGCCTGACAAGAACAATGCAGAGTCCTAGTCTTAGTATTTTACTAGACAGGTGTGCCAGACTGGAACTCCAGCACAGGAAACAAGGCCAATGCTTGGGGCCTACTTAGCCAAACTGTATTCAAGAAGGAAATTTGGTCAAGAAGTCAAAGCGTAACCTCTGAAAATAAAATCAGTGCTTAGGAATAAAAGGAGTGTGTTTAATTGAATATGAATGCTAGAGAAGTTAGCTGGATTCCTTACATCTTGTCTATCTAAAATGAAGATTGTTTCGAGCAATGTGGCTGGGACTGAGATGATAGCCATAGCTTTTGGGAGAGGAAGGATGTAAAAGAAGGCGAACTAGGCAGGGTTCGTCAAACCCTAAATGGTGGCAGAAAAACCCTAACGAACTTAAGTTCTTCAGACCATCAACCTTCTTTTTGAATTTAAAATTAGCATCTCATCCTTATTTGCTTTGACGTGAATAGACAGTGGTCAAATTATGCATGTCCCCTTGTTTTGATTTCTTCATCTACAAAGTGGGAGCCTTGACCGTTGAGATCCTCTCCAGCTATGAAATTGTATCATCCTCTATGCCACAGTTTTCAAGTTTCAAATTATTTTGCAATTAAAATTATGTTGGCTACTTCTTGATGATCTCATTGGTGAACAGTCTTCTCAGATGTGTTATTTGTAGTGTTTTAGTCTTTGTTAGCCCCTTTAAGACAGAATGATACTTCTTGACTTGGTTACTTTCCTTGGGAAAACTGCATATTTGGGACTGGTAGCTCTTAATCCACTGACTAGAGAATGAGCTTTATAAAGAAAGAATTTTCATAATATTTCCTAGCAAAATTGCCTACATTGTTACTTAGTGCAGTGGTTGCTTAAGAATAAACACATTTTGCAAAATTATTACATTTCAGAAAGTTAACATCTAAAGTATTTTTTCCACTAAAATTATTAGATAAATCGATTCTATGAGGATTCCATTTTGATTCTTGTCAGAACACGAAATTGAACCCAGTGGAAGAGAAGGAAACTGGCTCCTAAATTAAAGGATTAGACTAAATCTTTCTTATTCTGCACTGGGTGATGACATACAATGAAAATGAGAATTGATTTGTGCAAAAGTAAAGATGTAAAGGGACTTCAAAGAGTTCGTGGGAAAATGGGATTAAAAGATAAAAGTAAAAAATAAAGATTTTGTTTCTCAACATAAGCTTCATCAAATTCAAGACACTTTTGTAAGCATGGATACCAGCCATTTAGTCCATATCTAAACAACTGAGGGTCCTATCTCTTCAAAGAAGAAAAACCCTTTACAGACTTTTAAAAAGTCAGTAAAAAAGAAGTCTAAAGGATGTCTAATGATTTGCCATCAAAACATATTTTGCATACAAAATGACCCTTGTTGAGTGAGAGGAATGTCCAGTGCATTGTGGTGGTGCAGAAGCACTCGATGGGGTGGCTCTCCTGGGTGTTTTCCCGCTAACGCTTTGGCCATGCTTTTCAAAACACTCTCACAATAAGCAGGTGCTACCATTCCCTGGCCCAGTGGAATGAGTCAATAAGCAAAATACCTGGAACACCCCAAAAAACTGTTGCTGTGACCTCGGCTCTTTGCTTTGACGGGGCCACGTCTGCCTCTTGGTAGCTGGTGCTTTGGCTGTGCTTTGTCTTCAGGATCATGCTGGTAAAGCCATGTTCCATCTCCTGTTACAAATTATTTGAAGAAATTCTTTAGGGTCTGGATCCCACTTGTTTAAAATTTCCACTGAAAGCGCACTTTGGTCTGTGGCTGATCTGGTACAAAGGTTTTGGCATCCACTAAGTGGAAACTTAGCTCAGCTATAATTTTTCGGTCAGAATTGTGGAGGCTGAACCCATGGAGATGTCTGTAGTGTTGGCTATTGTTTGTGCTGTCAATCATTGGTCTTCTTCAATTATGGCAGAAGCAAGATTTTTTTTTTCCCTTACAAACTGACGTGGGCGATCAGCTGCTGCAGGCTTCAACGTCAACATTGTCTTATCCCTTCTTCAAATGCTTTTGTAAACTACTGATTTTCTTCAGGGCCTTGTCCCCATAAACTCTTTCTAAAGCATCAGTGACTTCACCATTTTTCCACCCAAGCGTTGCCATCATTTTGATGTTTGTTCTTGCTTCAACTGAAGCAGAATTCATGTTGCTCTAACTGGGGATCTCTTCAAATTGATGTCTTAGCCTTCTTAGTGTCTCAAACCAGGTCTGGTTCAGGCGTGTGATAGCAAGTTAGTGTGAGTTTATTTTGGCACAAAAAATTTTGAAATAGTGTTTCCGTACTATGCACTTCCCATAACCTTTTGGAGACCCCCGATGGATTAACCAAATTCCTAGGTAAGAGTTAGACATATGCCAGGATGGGTTAGGTAGCACTAGAGCAACCCAGGAGTAGGCTCGAATTATCATTAGAAAATTGAAGTGAGATTTAGAAATTTTAAACAAAGTTCTACAAAGTAGAATTTTAAAAAATGTGATTAAATTTTTTAAATGGAGCCGGGCTTGGTGGCTCAGCCTGTAATCCCGTGCCTTTGGGAGGCTGAGGTGAGTGGATTGCCTGAGCCTGCGGGTTCGAGACCCGCCTGGGCAACTTGGCAAGACCTTATCTCTACAATAAATCAGAAAATTAGCCGGGCGTGGTAGGGCGCGCCTGTCGTTCCAGCTACTTGGAAGGCTGAGGCAGAAGGAGCGCTGGAGCCCAGCAGGTTGAGCCTGCCGGGAGCGCCACTGCACTCCAGTCTGAGCGACAGTGAGACTCCAACTCAAAAAAAATAAAAATAAAAAATAAATAAATAAATAAAATTTTTAAAAGGATATGAAGATACCTTTTTTTAAAAACCTTGGATTTGAACATGCTTATAAGGAATAAAGATACAAATCAAAATGAAGAATTTTCAGAAAAAAGAATGATTAAATCAAATGTACAGGGAATAGTGGAGGTAGAAAATTACTGTTTTGCAACCATTATGGGGATGATTGATTCAGAGGAATAATCAATGGATGTTAAAAACTTGAAGAGGAACAGGTTATTTACATATTGTCAAGGTATCTCCTCAGAGGTTGCTTCTCAATTAAGAAAGGAAAAATGGAAACCTTTCAATGAAGAAGCCTGACCAACCCCACCCTACTGGCCGATCAAAGATGACATCACCAATGGTGGGATAAATTGAGATGTGATTTCTAATGTGATGCGCTGAGAAAGGCATGACATTGCTTATGCAGTATTTTTGCTGAAAATGCATAATCTATTTTTTTCCTTTCAGTGCATTTGAGTTCCTTGTAGATCCTGGATGTTAGGCCTTTGTCAGATATGCAGTGGGCAAATATTTTTTCTCATTCTGTGGGCTGTCTCCCCACTCTCTTGATGGGTTCTTTTGCTTTGCAGAGACTTTTCAGTTTGATGCATATCTGACAAAGGCCTAACATCCAGGATCTACAAGGAACTCAAACATACCGAAAGGAAAAAAACAAACAGCCCCATTAAAAAGCAGGCAAAAGACGTGAATAGACACTTCTCAAAAGAAGATATACGGACAGCCAACAGACACATGAAAAAATGCTCAGCCTCACTAATCATCAGAGAAATGCAAATCAAAACCACACTGAGATACCACCTAACCCCAGTAAGAATGTCCATCATTAATGAAACAAACAACAGATGCTGGCAAGGATGTGGAAAAAAGGAAATGCTTCTACATTGCTGGTGGGAATGCAAAACTAGCTCAAACTCTATGGAAAACAGTGTGGCGATTTCTAAAAGAACTAGATATTGACCTGCCATATGACCCAGCAATCCCCCTTCTGGGAATATACCTGGAGGCACTCAAATCATTCTACAAAAAAGATACCTACTCACGCATGTTTACTTACTGCAGCACTAGTCACAATAGCAAAAACAGGGAACCAACCATGCTGCCCATCAAAACTGGACTGGATAAAATGTGGTAGATATGCACGATGGAATATTACACAGCCAAAAAGAAGAACAAAATTATGAACTTCACAGCAACTTGGACAGGTTTAGAATCTATAATACTCAGCGATTTATCACAGAAACAAAGAACTGAATACCATATGTTCTCACTCATAAGTGGACCCTGAACATTTGCCGTAATACTATAAGAAAGGGATTGGCAGTAGCCAGAAACTGCCAAGGGATGTGGGGGAGGCATATAACATCAATAAGGGTGCCTGATCTCAAACCAGGCGAAGTGGGGACCAAAGGGAGGCCCAAACTTTACTTGTATCATGACCACTTGTAAACCTAATCCCAAATTGTACCCCACATCTTTAAAATAAAAAGAAGATTCATAATCTGAATCTAATCAAGTGGAAACATCACCCAGGCCCAAAGAGACATTCTTCAAGATAACTCTCCTGCTACTTCTGAGTAATTTCAATGTCATGAAAACAAAGCGTGAAGACATGTTCCAGATGGAGGAGACGAACAGATATGCCTTTTACATGTGATGTGTGAACTTGAATCTGGATCAGAAAAAAATGCTAGATAGGACATCATTGGGACAATTAGAGAAGACTAAGTATAGACTGTATATAAGATAAGTGTATTGTATAAATGTTAAGTTCCTGGATTTGATAAATGTACTGTGGTTTTGTGTGAGAACATCCTTATTAGAAAATGAATGCAATTATTTAGGGATACAGGAACATGATTCTGCAAGTAGTCTTCAGTGGCTCAGGAAATGTATTCTGTGCTCTGTGTGTATGTGCACACGTGGAAATGGAAAGACAGAGGAAACAAATATGGCAAAATGGCAACAACTGGTGAGTGTGGCTGAAGGATACACGACCGTTTTTTGTTTTGTTGTTCTGTCTTAGTCTGTTTTGTGCTGCTATAACAGAATGCCACGGCCTGGATAATTTATAATAAACAGAAATTTACTGGCCCCTGGTTCTGGAGGCTGGGAAGTCCAAGACTGAGGGGCTGCATTTGGCAAGGGCCTGTTTGCTACATCATAGCATGGCAGAAAGCATCACATGATGGAAGGGAAAAGAGAAGGTGAGCGAGAAAGAGAGAGACAAATTGGGCCAAACTCATCCTTCCTTTGACAGGAAAGCCACTCCTTCGATAATGGCATCATCCATTCACGAAGGCATAGTTCTTCTGGCCTAAGGACCTCCTAAAGGTCCCACCTTTTAATGCTGTTAAAATGGAACTTAAATCCCTACATGAGTTTGGGAGGGGACAAACGTTCAAACCATAGCATCTTCCAACTTTTCTGTAAGTTTGAAATTATTTCAATATATGAAGTGAAAAAAAAATAAGAGTAATTAATTAATGACCTGCCTGAGCAAAGATGCTATCTTTGGCCTGAGTCGCTCATCGTGGAAAGCATTTGGCAGTGCCAAAACAAAGCTGTGGGTCTCATGAGACAGAAACGATGGCAGAGTTGGAAGTTGAACTTGAAGTGTTACCTATCGGTATCGTTTAGAAAATAAGGTTGAGTTTCTTATAAACTCTCCCAGAAGATTGCTGCCTTCTATGCCTTATATGGATGATTAATGTTAAATATGATAAATATTAAATAATGATAAATATTAATGAGGCTCCATAATATATATATATATATATATGTATACATATGTTTATATACACGTGCATACATAGGTGTGTGTATATATATAGATACAGATTTTTATATATACACATATATACATGGCACTATATACAAAGGAACTTTGCATGTACAGTGAAGACTGAGTTCCTTGTTCTCAAGTTACTGACAGTTGGGAGGAGTGACAGCTATATAAAAAGCATACGCCAGAATCATGCAACAATAAAAGTAAATACAGAGAAAAGTTTGCAGAGAATACCTAATTAAGACAGTTTTGGGGGCCAGGTGTGGTGGCTCACACCTGTAATCCCAGCACTTTGGGAGGCTGAGCTAGGAGGATCACTTGAACCCAGGAGTTGACTCCAGCCTAGGCAAAATAGCCAGACCTTGTCTCTATCAAAAAGTGAGCTGGGCATCGTGGCATGCAACTGTAGTCCCAGCTACATGAGAGGCTGAGGTGGAAGGTTCGCCTGAGCCCAGGAGACCAAAGCTTCGGTGAGCCATGATAGTGTCACTGCACTCCAGCCTGGGTGACAGGGTGAGATTCCAACTCAAAAAAAGAAAAAAGAAAAAAGAAAAAAAAAGGCAATATCGGAGGCGGCATGGTGGAGAGACATGATGATAAGGAGCTTTTCAGTTGGGGTGGGAGTGGAGGGATAGAGTGAGGGTGTATTCCAGGCAACGGGAGCAGAAGCAGGTGAGGTGAGGGAGCTTGGAGTGCTTTGGGACTTTTAAGCAATTTGATATTGCAGAAGTGGGATATAGCGTTCTGATTCTCAAGTATGTAACAACAAAAAGAAATTAGTGTTTGGTTTAGTTATGAATATTAATTAGGCATTAAAACCATATACAGTAATTTACACGCGAGAACATCCATGCAAACGGATCCTTTCATAAACTGTTTTTATAGTGCACGACATGGCATCTCAGCATAAGTGAGGGTTCCTCTTTTGATCTTTGTACCTATTGCAGTTCTTGTCAAATTTGAATGATCAATGTACTCTTTTTCGCGGAAAGAAATTACCATAATTCCCATGAGTCACATCATCAGATGTTTAGCGGTAGGCATGTCTCAGTTTGGGAAACACTGAATTAGGGAACAGGAGTTTTATTTTATGAAAAGACCTCATGAATGGCTAGTTTCTTTCTTCTATTGTGGAAGGGAATAGGAGTAAAGGTATCGTGGTGATTAAGTTCGGGGAGAACTTGGAACCAGAAACAACTGTGACGTACAGAGAAGAGCAAATTCAAAAATCCAAATTTAGAATACTTTTTCATTAATAGCTATGACTAATTTGCTATATTTTATACAAATAGGTTGTTTAGAGTAGTTCTTGAGAATTATAAGGGAAATGCACTTAGAGTACAAAAGTTTTGTAATTATTAAACTTAAATCATGTCCTTTTGGGGGCTGGGAAATGTGTTTTTACGTTGTTTGTAGCCAATCATTTTTGTATTTGTCAATTTAAATCCTGTGGGTCTTTTTAAATCTCTCTTGAGGCCAAATTTTGTAGTCTTCTTTTTACATACATTTGTTTTAGTTAAAAGGTTAGAAAAGTCATTTGTTTAAAAATTACCACTATAAAAGAGATATTTTATTTTCAGCTGGTAGAATTGTTTTTGGATTACCAAAATGAAAACAAAATAATCTGATTGGGTGTGGTGGTGCCTCATATCTGTATTCCTGGCCCTTTGGGAAGCTGAAGCGAAAGGATTGCTTGACCCCAGGAGTTTGAAACTAGCCTGAGCAACATAATGAGACCTTGTCTCTATAAACAAACAAACAAACAAACAAACAAAATCCTGGCTTGGTGGTATGTACCTGTAACCCCAGCTACTCAGAACACTGAGACAGAATGTTTGCCTGAGCCTAGGTCAAAGCTGTGGTGAGCCATGATCATGCTACTGCACTCCCACCCGGGCAGTAGAGTGAGACCCTGACTCACAAAAAACCAAAAACCAAAAATCAAAAATAATTTAAAGGCAAATAACAAAAAATAAAAACATTTGTAATTTTTGAGTCGAAAACTTAACATTCTAAAATACATATGCTTTATACAAATTTGTAATACATTCAGACACCAATTAGTACATGGGCATAGGACCCAAACGACTTACAAAAGATGAAATAAAAATGAACGATAAGCACTCAAAATGTTCACCTTCAATAATAACTCAAAGGCAATTTAACCCTTTGCACTGAGATGTCCCCTCTGAGAGAACATTGGAAATCTGGCAAACCAATTGGATGTTTTTTCTCAGGGGACATAAAGAGGTGATTACACAGGACAAACTTATGCCAGTGCAAGATTTTCAAAAATGTATGTTTCCTTGAGGTTTTCCATTTAAATTGCATGAAAAAAGCAAATAAAGAATTGAACATATACTGAGATATAAGTAAAAAATTATCATCTTGCATTATGTAGAAAGAGAATGTGTGAAGTTCTTTCACAGTGGTGCACAGACTGGGCAATAAATTACATATTATTAATGTGGGAAGAAGAAAATGAGATTGGATTGTCTGCTCGAATAGAAAAACACCAGGTGGAAGACATCCAACAAATTAATATTGCACGTGTCAATGAACGTGCCATGCATGTCAGTGACTGTTTCACATGGTATCACATGTTTGAAAGATATAAGATTTAAAATTTTGATTTTTTTTGTCATAAGTAAGTTCCTTAATGTTCAAAATTCTGAGCTAAATATCATTACAATAAAATCATTGGTTCCAACAGTGTACTATTTAACATGAGTGATTCCTTTTTCACTATTTCGTAAAAAAGTGCAGTCGAGTTGCTGGTAGGTGGTCCGTGAGATGTCTTCAAGTGCAATGGAAGACCATTTTTCTGGCCTATGAAAATTAGATGTGAAACAAAATCATGATAACCTGTGTTGATGAGGGTTTTTAATAATAGAAAAAACTTGCAAACAATCTCAGTATCCAATGATATGAAAACAGTTAAGTAAAATATGCATGATGTCGTATGACATTACTTGGATATTAAAATGATGTTTTTGAAGTACTTAAAAGAATATAAATGCTTATGCTATCACATTAAATTCAAAAAGCAGTGAACAAAGAGTCTACTTTCAACCTTGTCAAAATATACAAAGAATATTTAGGTAATACTATGATTATGGAAGATGTTAACAGTAGAAAATAGGTAAAGAGTATATTGGGACTGTACTATTTTTGAAACTTTTCTGTAAGTCCAAAATTATTTCAAAATGAAAAATTAAAAAGCATAGATAGAAAAAACTACTGAAAAGAAAAATATCAAAATTTGTGTGTGGTAAAATTGAGTAGCTTTTCCTCTTCATTTAGAAACTTCACTTTCTGTAACTTAAATTTTTTCAGAGTCATATATAATCATTGAAAAAAAAACAAAAAAACCCAGGCCGGGCTCGGTGGCTCAGCCTGTAATCCCAGCACTTTGGGAGGCCGAGGCGAGTGGATTGCCTGAGCCCGTGGGTTTGAGTCCCGCCTGAGCAAATGGTGAGACCTTGTCTCTACAATAAATCAAAAATTAGCTGGGCGTGGTAGCGTGCACCTGTAGTTCCAGCTACTCGGAAGGCTGAGGCAGAAGGATCGCCAGAGCCCAGCAGGCTGACGCTGGGGTGGCCATGAGTATGCCACTGCCCTCCAGCCTGGGCGATGGAGTGAGACTCCAACTCAAAACAAACAAACAAACAAACAAACAAACAAACAAAAAACCTTCCCCTTACAATGAAAACAGAAAGAAACCTGCTAAACTGAACAAAAATGTCATCCACCACCATTTGGTCATCAGCGGGGCAGCAAAGCACAAAATCATCAATGTGAGTGAGAAAGGAAAGGTGTGTGTGGGTGGGTGGAAGGTAAGATAAAGCATCCACTAAGGGATGCCTTCTGCAGGTGGACTGTGAAGCGGGTAGGTGGACACAGAATAGAGATAAGGGCTGAGACAGATTCTGGAAGCTGCGGCACTGAAAGTGTTATTCTGGTAATAAGCGGAGAAAACCTTCTCTTCCAAAGGGAATAGATAATATGTGGTATTTTATATGCAGGCGAGAGTTAGGCTACTTCTCTGGGTTCTCAGGGAGGGTCAATCACAGTCAGTGATGGGAGTATTCTCCAAAAGTGGGTTTTCAATGAGTTAAAGTCATGTGCTTTGGATGACTGTCTTCAAACTTGTTTCTGTCACAGACTCCTTTCTAAGCAACTCCACTGTGCGGTGACTCAGGCCTTGCGAAGAAACAGCCTTTTATCTTAATGAGTGACGAAGGTAATCACCTCCTCGAATTAAGCCCCTCTTGACCTGGACTTGTGTGTCAAATGTGCTTCTGTGTTCAATAGCAAATAAGGATACATAGAACGATGAGTATGCCCTTTGTGTCCTTGGGAGCCGCACCTGGGGAACGGCAGCACGGGCGGCATCGCGGTTCTCGCTCTCTCCCCGTCTCCAGCTCCTTGAGATGTGTGACATCCTCCCTTCCACACCTGCCTCCCTGGAGCGGTGATTCCCGGGAACACGCAAGCAGGGGCCGCGGGGTCTGGAAAGGCACGTCCCCAGCAGGCGAGGTCAGCTCTGAAGCTGTGCCCTTCCTCCTGCGTTGCCCGCCTCCCCAGGAGTTATTGCTAGAGCCAGACTGTTAGTTGTGTGTGTGTGTGTGTGTGTGTGTGTGTGTGTGTGTGTGTGTGTGCTGTTGTACTCATTTTTAAAAATTATTTTAAAGATGTGGGGTACAATTCAGGGTTAGGTATACAAGTGTTCATTATGCAGGTACCCTTGTTGATGAGGTGTGCCCCCCTGGCAGTTTCCTACTACTGCCAACCCCTTTCTTATAGTATTACGATAGTTGTTCAAGGTCTGCTTATGAGTGAGAACATGTGATACTCAGTTCTTTGTTTCTGTGATAGATCGCTCAGTATTATAGACTCTGTCAGTTTTAACATCTTACAGAGGATTCCTGTTTCGCCCCTTTCTCAAACTGGGGCAAAGCCAGAACTCACTTCTCAGGGGAGCAATCTGGAGACAGAAGTTGCTCTTTGGCGAGGGAACATGGGGCTTCCCTTCAAACTTGGCCCCTGATTCAAACGATTTCTTTGCCCATCATTAGACTTTATGCCTCTTGCAGGCACAGACCAGGCCCAAGCCATCTTTTTACACCCTTCAGACTTGAGTCTTTGACTTTTAAAATGGAAGTAACTTAATAAATGTTTATAACACCACTTCCTTAAGGGCAAAATTTATTCTTTTGTGAAGGAAAATCTATCCCTTGCTATGGAAAAAAGTCAAATGTGGCCTAAGTACAAGTGAAAGTGGAAAATGCAGAATGTGTAGCTTAGAGCTAAGCAGCAGCTTTGATCTTTGGCTGAGTATGTTAAAAAAGATTAAAAGAGTCATTGAAAGTAGGATCGAAAGGTCTAACAAGACTCATACAGGAAGGCCCAAGAGTTTGTCAAAATCTGCATACCCACCCCAGAAGGCCACATCCCCACTGTCCTGAGTGGCCAGTCACCCACAGGGGCATCAGTCAGACCCTGTGGACAGGTTGAGTGTGGAAGGCTCCTAGTTTCTGAAGTAAGAAAACTGGAGAATGACCAACTTAAAGGACATTTTCTCACATGTACGGTGTTATCTGCATGCTCATGCCTAGGACAGGTTATTTTAGAATTTTTGGCCTCTTTGCTCATCTGTAAAAGAGAACGACAATAATTATCTCAGGTAAGGATTAACCTGGTTCATTGTCTGAGAAGCAGAATGCATATGCTCAATAAATGGTGGTTTTCATTGTTGTTCACAGAGAAAAATTCAGAAGTATGTCACAAAGGGTTAAGTGAATTTGAAATAGAGTTACTATGGCAATATTATGCTTCAACTACATTATAGTTTGGATGGGCTTATGTGAGCTGAAAGCAAAATCTTGCTACCATGTCTGATAATGCTGTAAGGAAAGATTCTTCCTCAACGCTGTACATCTGGCAAGCTCTTGGAGTTTTAGGACCGTGACACGCTCATAAGTTGAGTGTCACCTGGTCCTTTCCTCATTGCGCACCTCGTATTTGTCTCTTTTTATTCTGAATACTGGCCATTAGATAGCCTAAAAGAGACACCACAACTCTCACCATCAGAAATTTCTTTCACAGGCGCATCTGCTACTAATTAATGCTTCTGCAGGCCTCCATTTAATGTCAAATAGCTTGCATGCCTTTGACCTTAAGTTGATGAATGACTTTCTCCATAGCATTCATGAGTCAGACTCCTTGGGCTTCAGTCATTACTCAACTCGATCTGTAAGGACATTAACTTTTAATTTTAATTTTTTTTTTTGAGTAAGGAGTCTCACTCTGTTATCCAGACTGGAGTACAGTGGCATGACCATGGCTCACCACAGCCTCGACTTCCTGGCCTCAGGTGATCCTTCTGTCTCTGAGTAGCTGGGACTACACGTACGCCAGCATACCTGGCTAATTTTTTTTTTTTTTTTTTTGTAGATACAAGGTCTCATTACGTTGCTCAGGCTGGTCTTGAACTCCTGGGTTTAAGCAATCCTTCCACCGCGGCCTCCCAAAGAACTGGGAATACAGGCATGAACCACCATACCTGGCCCCTTTTTATTTTTTAATTCCATCTTTTTTGCAGTTTTTACACATGCAGTGAATGAAAAAAAAACTATGTTGGTTAGAAAACTGTAACAAAAATCCTAGAAGAGAACATAGATCTTAGCAAAAATGTATTCACTCATAGGACATCACTTGGATATCTATTAGAGTAGGACAGAAAAGCCGGCCCCACTACCAGCATCAGCACTATAGTAGAAAACATTCGTTAAAAATAAAAATACCTTCCAGGTGCGGTGGCTCAAGCCTGTAATCCCAGCACTCTGGGAGCCTCTGAGAGGATTGCCTGAGCCCATGGGTTCGAGACCATCCGGGCAACTTGGCAAGACCTCATCTCTACAATAAATAAATTTAAAAAAAGTAGCCAAGTGTGGTGGTGTGTGCCTGTAGTTCCAGCTATTTGGAAGTTGAGATGGAAGGATCACCTGAGCCCAGCGGGTCGACGCTGAAATGGCGGTGAGTGTGCCACTGCACTCCAGCCTGGGCGACGGAGTGAGATTCTGACTCAATAAAATAAAATAAAATAAAATAGTACCTGTAAAGGTGCATTAGATTTTATAATAAGAGGAGGTTCATTAAGAACAGTGACCAAAAATTACACGGAATTGACAGATGGACAGAACAAAAAACATTAGGCTATACCCATGGGCACTGTGGTTTTCATGATAGGTAAGGTACAAATGAAATCTTGGCATGTGAAAAGGCTAATTGTGTGACAAAAGTAGAGATTAAAGATAAAGTTTACGGCTTTCCTGTCTTGTCGGATTGATGGATAATAACGATATGGCTGTGTTCGCTCGAACTTGTCAGGGGATAGAGCATTTCGTTTTGGGGGCCACCAGGACAGAACACCCATGTCAGGGAGAGTGATGACTGCCCTTCTTTGGAGTGGGTTCTTTAAGGCAGACCCAGGCTCTGGGTGAGCCTGGTGCCACCTGAGACAAGCTGATGCCTCAGGCTACATTTCCAAAGTGCTATTGGCTCTTGTGACTGGGCTGAGGGTCACGGAGGGGAATACCAGTATTTCTATGCATGTAGCTTCAGGGCAATGTGTGGAGTCAGGGCAACCAAGAGAAATGTCAGCGCTGAGCCAGAGATAACCAAAATCCGACATGGGCAAATTGCTCAGCACCAAAAAATTGCCTCGGAGAGGAATAATACATTTATCTGAAACTGATGTGAACTTTGTTTCCAAATTTGCTGTTAGCAAAAAGCCAGTAGGCATTTAAACAAAATTTTCAAGCTGAGGTCTACCCAGACTATCTAACTTAAATGGAGATACCTCAATTCAATCCATGCTCATTTCTTTAGCTGAAAGGAAGTCTTTATGGTGTGTCTAAAAGCACACTCAGGATGTATTAGCATTAACATTTAAATTTTTCTAAATGCCAGTAAATGCCTTATCTTCATTTTTCTGTTAGGAAATTGCCCAGAAGACAACAGTTTATTGTAAGATTTAAGAATTGTATCATAAATATTATTTCCAGAAACAAGAAGCTCTCTATAGTTCTTTGACACTTATCTCTACATCGGTGCCTGCAGCTAATGCTTCGTTGATATCTACCCTGTGTCTAGATCTATCTATATTGTCCAATGTTCACACTCTCAGACATTCTGATATTGTAGAACAGCGAAGTTGACATGTTTAGATGGAGCTGATAAGGCTAAAAATTACATAAAAATTAAACATACACGCACTTTAAAAAATGACTCCAATAAATGAGGGTAAAGACAATAACACTTTTTCTCCCACTCTAAGATGCACATTGCTGACCAAGACCCATCTGTTCATTCTCAGATTTTCTATTCTATTTCTGTGGCTGGCCTCACTTCTGAAGCAGTGTTGATATCAACATTGGAATATTCCGGAGAAGATTAGCATAGTTCCTTGCAAATTTGCCTCACGGATTTGTAAAGTTGCCATATTTTTGCATAGTTAATTACTTCTTTCTTTGCATTCCCATGACACATTGTATTTATATTAGTTGTCCTCTTACTCTACTATGATTACTTCTTTGTCCCTCTTATGAAACAGAATCGCTGAAGAAAGAAATTATTCTTTGTGTCTATAGTGGTCCGCACAGTGCCTGGGTTCTACAAAGAAAAGAAAAATCAGTAAATGGTTAATGAATAAATAGAAGAAGGAAAACATTTTATAGACTACATGTGAGAAACAAGCAGCAATTTTTTGTATACCTTCTGCTAAACCAGAAGTGGATTCTGAAACAATAAGTCATTTTCTTCCCTGCTCGTCATGTCTTTCCAATGGCAGACATTCATTTTAGTGTGGTGCCCACTGCCCACCCCCTGCTAATAACTATGGGCACCGTTTAGTTTGATGATGGACAGATGGACAAGCCTGCTGTTGTTCTTGGCCAAGAGACTGTTCCTGTCTCTGAGACACATCAAGCTTGCCTTTCTTTCCTCTTCCTTCATCGAGATTGTGTATATTTGCTCCGAACACTGTATGGATCACTGTCTCTGCAATATTAGAGGCCACTCGCAGGCTCTGGAAGACAGATAAGCTTGAATATTTTGAGGGTTTCATGCTATCTAACAAAAAAGATGTGGACTTCATGGAAAAGTGGCCACAACACATTGCTATTCTTCAATAGATGAGGGCTAGCTTTTTCTTCTGTCATGGTGATACTGATTAGAGGAGAAATAAACACGTTTGCAAAATATTTCTGGAAAAGGAGATCCAGGTTATGGTGCCAATTTGAATTGTTCAACTAGTTGATTGCACCATTATAAATCATTCAGATGTCACATATAATTACATACATGAATAGTGGCTGCTTCAAATTTGCAGTACAAGCTACAGTTTCATAGATAAGACGTTGGCATGTCACTTGTTTTTAAACCACGTACTACTTTGCACTCCCACCAACAGTGTAGAAGTGTTCCTTTTCACCGCATCCTCTCTACATCTGTTGTTTTTTGAGTTATTGATGATAGCCATCCTGACTGGAGTTAGGTGGTATCTCAGTGTAGTTTTAATTTGCATCTCCTTGATGACTAGTGAGGCTAAGCATTTTTTCATGTATCTGTTGGCTGCTTGTATGTCTTTTTTTGAGAAGTGTCTATTCATATCTTTTGTCCACTTTGTAATGGGGCTGTTTGTTTTTTTCTTTTCAACACGTTTGAATTCCCTGTAGGTCCTAGATGTTAGGCTTTTGTCAGATAAACAGTTGGTAAATATTTTTTCCAGTCTGTGGACTGTCTCCCTGCTCTCTTGATGGTTTCTTTGGTTTTGCAGACGCTTGTCAGTTTGATGAGGTTTGTTTATCTTATCTCTTATGGCATAGGTACTTAGAGTTTTGATCAGGAATTGGTTTCCAGTTCCAATTTCTATATGGGTGTCTCCTGCATTTTCTAAGGTTCTTATAGTTTGAAGTTTTACGTCTAGCTCTTTGATTCATTTGTAGTTGATTTTTGTGTATGGTGATAGGTAGGGGTCTTGTTTTAATCTTCTGCATGTGAGCCGGGCTCGGTGGCTCAGCCTGTAATCCCGCGCCTTTGGGAGGCTGAGGTGAGTGGATTGCCTGAGCCCACGGGTTCGAGACCCGCCTGGGCGACTTGGCGAGACCTCATCTCTACAATAAATAAATTTAAAAAATTAGCCGGGCATGGTAGCGCGTGCCTGTGGTTCCAACTACTTGGAAGGCTGAGGCGGAAGGATCGCTGGAGCCCAGCAGGTCGAGGCTGCGGTGGCTGGGAGCGTGCCACTGCCCTCCAACCTGGGCGACAGAGTGAGACTCCAGCTCAAAAAAAAAAAAATCTTCTGCATGTGGTCAGTCAATTTTCCCAGCACCATTTACTGAATAGGTTCTCCTCTCCTCAGTGGTTGGTGGTGGAGGCTTTGTCAAAGATGAGTTGGTTGAGAAACTGAGGAGCACAACCTTTTTCCTTTTTTTTTTTTTTTTCTTTTCTTTCTTTTTTTTTGAGAAAGCAGGATTTATTGAGAGGACAGAAAAGCTCCCACAGTGGGAGGGGACCTGAGAGGGTTGCCCTCACAACCTTTTTCTAACTACCATCCCTGCATTCCAACACACAACCTCAGCTTTGCAACAGGCTTATAAGAAGGATGAACTAAGGTGTCTGCCATGATTATTTTTGTCAATTGAGGAGTTAATAAACAATGCCTGCTTTCAAATGGAAAAAAAAAAGAAATAAAGCATTGCAGATATCGCTGAAGCCCACAGACCCTTCCTATATCTCATTTCCTTTCTCCCTCCCCAAAGGCAATACTATTTTGAAGTGTGGCTTCTCTATCCCAAAATATTTCCTATTTCTACTGCAAACATATATCTAGAAACTTACGTGGTTATTTTATACGCTTGTCAACTTGACATAAATGGTTGTATGCGGTATGAATTTTTCTGCTACTTCCTTTTTTGCTTCACTGTACATTTTCGAGATTTATTCATGTTCTACATGTAGCCCTGGGTTCTTCATTTTCAGTGGGATATATTATCTCTTTGTATACATTACCACAATAATATTTAATTGTTTACAAATTTTTTTAACAAGTAAACTGCTCAAGGCTGTAGTGAACATTCTTATAGATACCTCCTTATTCGCATGTGTAAGAGTCTCTCTCTAGCTTGGAACTAGAAATTCCAAACTGTATTTCTACCTATTTTAGCCTGAGTCCTCTAGAAAAAAGAGCCTGAGAAAAGGATTAAAATGCTGACACTTTATTTAGAACATGCAAGCCCAATACAGCAAGCATAAGGAAAAAGGAACTGAGATAAGATACAAAGCAATATAACTCAATTCATTACCAGGCAGGCCACTGCATCACAACCAGCCACAAAAAAAATAGTGGTCACTCAGCAAGTATGTCCACACAGCACATGAATTTTTTTTTTTTTACCAGACTATTCAAAGGAGAAAGCACACCACAGCATAATCTACAGAATGACAAAAAGAGAGGGGACTTGTTTGCCCATCTCTCCTTCCCCTTCTCCTTTCCATAAGTCAAAATTCACCCCACAAGGAGCTGACTACCTTTCCTACCCCTGTATTTTAGAGCTGCATCATCTGGCTTCTCAGCAGCCACTCAGAAAGACAAATCCCATAACCTGTGTATAGCATTCTATGCAAGTCTACAAGTAGAAAGACTATGTATCATGAATAGGGCTTGACATGAGCAGTATGAATGCCCTGGAAGTCTAGCTTTCAACTCAGACTCCAGCCAGCTCAGGGAGCTTGGCAAGGGCACAAAGACAGCAATATCAGGGAAAACTAAAAGGTGGACAGTACCTTGAGAAAAGAGAAGGTGGTCACAGGAATCTAAGAAGCAACACAGGTCTATGCCCACTACAAAATGTGTATTTTCAGCTTTACCTGTTGCAAAATATTACCCCAAAGTATCTGCATCAGTTTATACTCCCACCAGCAGTCTAGAAGAATTCTAGGTATTCTGTATCCTAGCTAACACTTATTAGCATGCTTCAGAAATTTAGCTAGCCGGGCTCAGGCAATCCACTCACCTCAGCCTCCCCAGGTGAGGGATTACAGGTTGAGCCACCGAGCCCGTGATTTTTTGATTTATTATAGAGATGAGGTCTCGCCAAGTTGCCCAGGTGGGTCTTGAACCCACGGGCTCAGGCAGTCCACTCACCTCAGCCTCCCAAAGTGCAGGATTAGAGGCTGAGCCACAGAGCCCGGCTAGCTAAATTTCTGAAGCATGCTAATAAGTGTTAGCTAGGATACAGAATACCTAGAATTCTTCTAGACTGCTGGTGGGAGTATAAACTGATGCAGATACTTTGGGG
>CAUYQG010167639.1:0-36272 GCA_963574415.1 Tarsius wallacei
CGCCTGTAATTCCAGCTACTCGGAAGGCTGAGGCGGAAGGATCGCCGGAGCCCAGCAGGTCGAGGCTGCGGTGGCCGGGAGCAGCCACTGCACTCCAGTCTGGGCGATCGAGTGGGACTCCAACTCAAAAAAAAAAAAAAAAAGAGGAATAGATTAAAACAATGTGGTACATATACACAATGGAATATTATGTAGCCATAAAGAAGGACAAAATCATGAACTTCACAGCAAACTGGATGGACTTAGAATCTATAATACTGAGTGATGTATCGCAGAAACAGAGAACTGAGTATCACATGTTTTCACTTATAAGTAGACCTTGAACAATTATCATAATACTGTAAGAAAAGAATTGGCAGTAGCAGGAAACTGCTGGGGGGGCAGGGGAGGCTGGACTGGCAGTACTGGAAATCTGCCATGGGAGAGGGGACACACCTCATCAACAAGAGTACCTGAGTAATGAACATTTCCATACCTAACTCTGAATTGACCCCACACCTTTAAAATAAAAAATTAAAAGATAAAAAATTAATAAATAAATAAATAAAGTGGCCTTCATATAAGTACTTCAACGAGCAATCACAAACATGATTGAAACAAATGAAAGGAGAAAAAATAAAGAAGTTTCAGCAAAGAAATAAAACATATAAAAATGAATCAAATGGAAATTTTAGAAATAAAATATATAATAATTTGATAGATGTTCAACAGCAGAATGGAGAGGAAAGAATCAGTAAATTTGAAGAGGGAACAGTAGAAGTTATCTAATTTGCACAACAGAGAGAATGTAGTGAATGAAAATATACAAGGTCACAGAAACTTGAATAATTTTAACAAAACATCTAACATTTATACGAAGTGCCACCAAAAGGGAAGAAAAAAGGGTAGATTTTAAAAGTATTAGAAGAAATATGACTGAAAATTTGCCTAATTTGAAAAAAGACATAAACCTTATGGATTCCAAAACCTGAGCAGACTTCAATCAGGATATAGTCAAGAAATCTATACAGAGGTACATTATAGTTATACTTCTGAAAACTAAAGACAAAGAAAAAAATCTTAAGAACATCCAGAGAGAGATTTCTCTCACACTAAATATGACATTAGATTTCTCATCTGAAATCATGTAGGGCAAATGAAGTGCCATATCACTCATAAAGAAAATAAATAAAAGAAAATATTTCAGTGAAAATATTATTCAGAAATAAAGTCAAGACATTCTTAGATGAAGAAAAATTAAAGCAACTTGTTTCCAGAAGGCCATAAGTGTAAAAAATCTCAGTAGAACAATCAAAAGATGGAGACTGAATGACAGATAAAACCCGTGACTGAATTATATGCTGACTGGAAGAAGATTTCTTCAAATATAATGTTATACACGGGTTAAAAATAAAGGATGGAAAAAGATAAACCATGTAGATGATCAAAATAAAGCAGGAGTGCTTATATTAGTATCTGATAAAGTATACTTCAGAACAGGGGTCCCCAATGCCTGGGCCATGGACTGGTACCAGTCTGTGGCCTGTTAGGAACCAGCTGCACAGCAGGTGAGTGGTGGACAAGCGCAGCTCTGTCTTCTGTCAGATCAGCAGTGGCATTAGATTCTCATAGGAACGCTAACCCTACTGTGAATTGCACGTGCTCGGCATCTAGGTTGCACGTTCCTTACGAGAATCTAATGCTTGATGATCCCAGCATTCCCCTCCTCCCCTGGTCCCTGGAAAAATTGTCTTCCATGAAACCAGTTCCTGATGCCAAAAAGGTTAAGTCCTGCTGCTTCAGAGCAAAGAAAATTACCAGGGAAAGAAAGAGACTTTATATAACGATTAAAAGGGCAATCCAACCAAAGATATAACCGTCTTAAGTGTGTATATACAAATGACAGAGACAAAAAAATATATGAAGCAAAAATGGATAAAACTGCAAGGAGAAATAGACAAATTCAACAGTTATAGTTAGAGTTTTCAATTCCCCTTTCCCAACAATTTACAGAACTAGACAAAAAATCAATAAGGACATAAAACTCAAAAACATCATTAATCAGTAAGATTTAATTAACATTTGTAGACACTCCACACAACAATTATAGAATACACAAGTATTCTTTTCAAGTATTTATAGAATATATGCCAAGATACACTATCTCCTTGTTTATAAAACTTCAAAAAAATTAAAAGAAGTAAAATTATATAGGGCGTATTCTTAACCACAGTGTAAACTGGAAATCGATATCAAAAAGATAAAAGAAAAATCTCAAAATACATGGAAACTAAACAATACATGTTTAAATAATCTGTGAGTCAAAAGAAAATTCTCTAAAAGAATTTTTAAATGCATCAAACTGAATGAAAATGAAAATACAGCATATCAAAATCTGTGCCACACAACTAAAGCAGTGCTGAGAATTTTATAGCACTAAATGTTTATAATAGAAAAATAATTTATAATAAAAAAATAGAAAATCAATAATCTATACTCTCTCTACCTTCTATGAAGTTAACCTAGTCCTGATACCAAACCCAGACAAAGACAATACCAAAACACAAAGAAAACTCCAACCTGTATTTCCTCATGAATATGGATGTAAAATATAGATGTTAAATTCTAAACAAAATATTAGCAAATAGAATCCAGCAATACATAAAAAGAATTATATTCCATGATCAAATGGAGTTCATTCCAAGAACGCAAGACTAACTCAATATTTGATCTAAATAAATCTAAATAATTCACCATATTATAAGGCTAAATAATCACATAATCATATTAATTGATGCAGAAAATTACATTTGACAAAACTTATCACTGGTTTGTGGCCTAAAAAAAAGCTCTCAGAAAATTTGGATTAGTGGGGAACTTATTCATCTTGATAAAGAACATCTACAAAAAATCTACAGTTAAAATCATACATAATGATGAAGAACGTAATGCCTGCCCCCTTAAATCAGAAAAAGGCATTGATGCCCACTCTCACCACTGTATTAAACATAATACTGGAAGTTTTGACTGGGGCCATAAAGCTAGAAAAGACAGTACAGGGCACAAAAATAGGAAAGGAAGAAGTACAGTTGCTCTTGTTAGAAGACATGATCTACATAGACAATTATGCTGAGTGATAAAAGCTGATTTCAAAAGATCACATACTGTATGATTCTATTTAGATTACTTTTAGAAAATAACAAAATAATAGGTAAAACTAACAGTTTAATGGTTGCCAGGAGTTAGACATGGAGAAGGAAGGAGGTAGCTGTTACTATAAAAGGATAGCATGAAGGAGATGTTTATGTTAATGTTTTATATTGTACTATAGTTACGGACTGGGGAAATAAGGTGAAGGATCAACAGGACTTCTCTATATGTTATTTGCAACTTCCTGGGAATCAATAATTATTTCAAAATACATACTTTAAAAAAAAACTCCACAGACTAGGAGAAGTCATTTGCTATTAACATGATGGGCATGATGGCTCACACCTGTAATCCCAGCACTTTGGGAGACTGGGGTGGGAGGATTGTTCCAGCCCAAGTGTTCAAGACCACTCTGGGCAACAAGGTGAGATCTTGTCTCTACAAGAAATCCAAAAATTAGTCAGAGATGGTGGTGCATACCTATAGTCCCAATTACTCAGGAGGCTGAGGTGGAAGGATTGCACAAACCCAGGAATTAGAAGCTGTAGTGAACCATGATCATGCCACTACAGTCCAGCCTAGGCAACAGAATGAGATCCCAATTTAAATAAATAAAGAACAAAAAATTATTATATGACATTTATGAAGAATCTAAAAACCGATTAGAAAAAGAAAACAACCAATTAGAAAATGCCTAAAGGATTAATTTGAATCCCTAGAAAAGGAAAAGATGCTAGCTGATATCATCAATCCACCTCTATTGATTATGCTGTGCTCTGTCTTTTACACATTTGGAACATGAAATTCCATCTCGGTATAAAAGAAAAAATTGGACACATAAGTTTGCCCATATAATTATCAATTGTATTCTTCATTTTAGTATTTTTATAGAATATTCAAACTTGAGAATAAAATTTACTTTGATCAGAAATTCTTTGAAATATGAAACCTCAGTGTATACCATAATACCATTTATAAACAGCTGGTATAGAAGTCAGGAGCACCTGCTTTCTAACTAGTTAAAAATCCCAAGAAGTGAAATAAGACCAACTTAATTAATTTATTGCATAAATTGTGTGTATAGACAGCAAAGTGGGTGTTAAAAGAAATGGGTTCAGAGGAGCAGGGGTGAAGGTGGGAAGGGTGGTTTCCAGAGTTCAACAGAACTTCAGTCTAGGCTGAATGTTATAGAGTTTAGTGACTCAGACTGACAAAGAATGTTTTTAATCGGTATCCGATAGTCATTTTGAGCAACAATTTTGTGATTTCTGCCTCAATTCAACCAAATTATCATGTGTGTCTAGTTCTGACCTGAAGGGATGTAAACCTTCTACTAAGGTGTCAAAGCTACTTTCTATTATAACCAGATATCTCTGGTAGCTCAAGATTAATGAAAAAATAAATCTCAGCACAAACCAAAAGGAAAGAAACATTCCATTCAGCAAACGTAATCAATTTTATTTTTACTCCTGCTTCATATCACACCTGAGGTGAATACATATTTTCAGTAGCAGTATATATTTCCAGGAAGGGAACATACCCAGAAAATAAAGATTTGGGGTTTTCAGTGAGAAAATTACCCTCAGGAACCTATTAAGTACAATCATTCCTGAATTTTCTGAGCCCTAAAGCTGCTTTCTTAGAGTGTCCAATTCAGGATAGTACTAAAGTCACAGAGTTCATATTTCTTTTCTTATAGTGGCAGATTTTTCACTGTAGTATTTTAGGTTTGAATATCAAACAGTCAAGAAATAATCTTAGAAGATTAACTCATTAGAAGGAGAAAGTGTAAGAAAAAGGTAGCTTAATTTGTCATCATTTGAGAAAAATTATTATTTACCTTTTGTTTTCATAAAATGTATAGTTTGTTTGTAGAAGTTTGTTAAATTTATTGATAATAATAGAAAAGCAGAGATATTTCACATGTTTTGAATTTTACACATGTTGAATAAACTCATTACAGCTTAACATGAATTTATTTATAATATGCAATAAATGATTCTTTAGCCACATTTTTGAAAAAGATTTCCCAATATATTTTTAGATTCCAGGGAAATTATCTATCCCAAACTATACCTACCATAAATGAGATACATATATATGTTTGTGTATGTATATATATATATGTGTGTGTGTGTGTGTGTGTGTGTGTATAGTATAGCATCTTATTTAAATATAACTATAATAAATTCCAAAGTAAAGTTTCTACATTATCAATTACTTTGTAATTTATCATTTTCTCAGAAAGCTAAATTGGAAAATCTAAATAACTAAGGTTTGAAAATATAAATTACATTCAGAGGACCAATGGTACCTCTTTTCTTCTTTCTACCTAAATATCAAGGACTTGAATAAACTCAATCATCTACTTCCTTTTTTTCACAAAAGTGATGAATGTATGGTATTAAAAGATGATGCTTAAGCAAAAGCATAATTTTGGGGGAATAAATTTCTTACTTTTAAGGTTACTAAGATTTTTCTTGTGTGTTTGCCTTTTTATAGCCCTCTGTTCTCCACCTAGAAAAATAATATTCCAAAGAAAGTTATCCAGCTTACTCATGCACATAAATGAGCATTAGCAGACTTTAACATACTAGTTTACATAACAACTTTTATGATAAAATAGATATTATTTTCTGCTTCTCTTATTATATATGTGTTAAACTCACTTATTTTCTATATTCATATATTCCTTTTTCCCAATACAGATATAATATACTTTTATTTTGTTACTTAGTTTTCGACCTTTGGTTTATATGTTTACTTTAATAACTTTTAAAAGTCTATTTGTTTAGGGTAAAAAGAAAACCCTATAATTTACTGCGATCTCAATCATTAAAGCTAAAATACTTCAAAAGTAGCTAAGAAAAAAGAATGGATGTGATACTCTCAGCGGCAAAGCACTAAATGAATTTCATAGCTGTAGCAAAACTTTTCTTTTAAAATAACAAAAAGATATCTACATAAAACTGCATCGTCATAACCAAATATAGCATTATTATACAGAATATTGGCTTTGAACATCATGCAGGACTTTGCAATTGCTGAAATGTATTAAAAGTCAAGTGACAGGTGTGGCAAAATCTACTGCTTTTGTGCCCTCAACTACATTAAGTCTCATCACAAACTGAAAGAAAAATGTATCACATGAAATAAAGAATAAAAAGAACAACTCCAGGAGTTATTATCTTGTCAATTTCTATATATCCAGCCTTTCTCTATAGCCATTATTTTAAATGAATGAAGAACTAGAATATATTACAGACTACAGCAGATTTCTTGCGAAGGTCTCTCTTTCACTTTACCTTTTGGTCCTTGTGGCAACCCAAGTCCATGGGCTCAAAATTAATTCATACACTGATGATGGTATAAATTAGCTCTGTCTTATAATCCTTTGAGCTTTATATCTACTATGGGCAATGTCTATTCATTATTTTTATTCAGATGCCTCAGAAACTCCTCAATTTCAACATATTCAAAACTGAACCAAAGTTTAACAGTTCCCAGGAATTCCAATTTTACCTCCTAAATATCATTTTCTCTATCCAATTATCTCTATCTTCACTGAAAACACCCCAGTTCAATCTATTATCATCTGTCACAACTGTACTATGACCAATAACCTACTGGTCTCTCCGCATTCATTCTGGACCCTATCCTAGCTAGCCACTCTTCACTCAATGGCTAGAAACATCATTTTTAATGACAAAATAATAGAAATTATCTTTGGGAAAAGGAAATGCTTAAAAGCATCTTGCACTATTTTCAAATAAAATAATAAGCAACCAGGAAAAACATGAACAGAAGTATTGACAAAATATAGAACATCAGTCTCATCAATGGTGACATTGACAAGATCAGAGTCAGTGGAGTAGTTGAGATGGAAGACAGACAAACGAGAGGTGAGAGAATGAAAATACTGTATGAAAACAACCCTTTTAAGAAATTTAAAAACTGGAGCAGAGAAATGAGTCAATTGGAGCATTAAAATATTGAGTCAAGAGAGAAATTTCTTAGGATGCAAGGTAATGGAAAATATTTGCTTGCAAATGTGTCCATCATGCCCCAAAATGACAGAACCAGGAAGAATGAAAATGTTAGTTTTCCTTTTTTTTTTTTTGAGTGGAATTTTAGAATATTCTGTGGCTCAAGGAACATTTCTTCACCGAAAGCTTAGGCTATGTAGATAAGATTGTGTTTGGCAAGGGGCAATTCAATAATTGGTGTGATGATGGTTTTCTGTAACTCCCTCTCCCCTCACCACAAGGTTGATGAATGTAGGGTATGCAGCTAGCTGTTTGAAAGGGATCTTCACTAGGTACTCTCACAGAAAAACTACTTCCACTTGTCCCTTCATAAATTAAACAAAATAAAGTAAGAGATAATTCATATCAGCCTAATGTAGTGTCCACTGATCATATTTTCCTAGATTTCTAAGTAAGAGCTGTACTCCTAAATATGGAGTTTTCTGACATATACCAGAATGTGAAAATAAAAGTCAATAACAAAGAGTGA
Organism: Tarsius wallacei; assembly: GCA_963574415.1. Lineage (NCBI taxonomy): Eukaryota > Metazoa > Chordata > Mammalia > Primates > Tarsiidae > Tarsius > Tarsius wallacei. The sequence continues at coordinate 7,645 of CAUYQG010167639.1, forward strand.
ATGAAGGAATGATATAAAAATAGCAGGACTAAAGTTTCTGTGTTTATAACAATGCAATTTCCATGGATTTTTATTTAAAAGCCCAGGTCATAGCGTTTAAGTAATTGAGTTCAGATCTCATGTGAACCCCCATCATTTACTGATTTGGGGCAATCAATCTTCTGGAAAGGTTACTTTTCTTTGAACAATAAAACCAGAATTATGAAACTCTGTAAGAGTTAAATGAAATATTGTAAGAAAAATATTGCATAAAATGTACAATATGAAGTACTCAGTCAATGGTTATTATTATTATTATTATTATTATTATTATTATTATTCCAACAAAAAAAACAGAGTAATAGTGAGTCGAATCAACCAGTCACCAGAAAAAAGTGTAGACACAGAGTGGCTTGTGGAGTCAATTCTAAATTTATAAACAAACAGACTTCTATTCTCATCTATTCTCATCTGTTCTCATATATCAGCATCCATTCTGGACCCTATCCTAGCTAGCCACTCTTCACTAAGTGGCTAGAATCATCATTTTTAATGTCAAAATAACAGAAATTGTCTTTGGGAAAAAAAGTGTTAAAAGTATCTGGCACTATTTTCAAATAAAATGAAAAACAACAGGAAAAAAATGAACAGAAGTGTTGACAAAATGTAGAATATCAGTCTTGTCAATGGTGACTGTATAACTTAGTACAATAGATAATAAAAAGAAATAAAAAATATAAATATTTGAAAGAAAAAATTAAAACTGTTTGAAAATGACATGTTTGCGTATACATAAAATCTGAAGCAATCAATTAAACATTAGCAAAGACACAGAATATAAAGCCTATGGAGGTCCAACCTCCACAGAGCAGGATCTGAAATGGGGGGAGGGAATAAGAAAGAAAGACAAGAGACAGCGGGATTGGGAGGTCTCTCTCCTCAATAGGTGAGAGCAAGTTTATTATTTAGCATGCCGCTTATATAGGGCAAAACTGTACAAGGGACTATTGTAAAAACAAGCAGCATCAGCATCTGGGCCAGGCATCCGGGCCAGGTGTGATTGACCTCATGTCGCTTTGCTTTATTATAAAGTAACAAATCAAGGTTAGGGGAGATGAGCGAATGACAGTGGAATTATGTTGCTATTAGAAGGTGAGTTGTTCTGAATTTATCTTTTTGTACCTACGGCTTTACTGTAGCTAAGACTTTATCTGTACTGTGTGCACCCGGATGTGTGGGCATTCAAGACACTTCCTCACGTAGCAGGCTGCATTCCTCATAGCCTGCCTCTGGCTAGGATGTAGCGCTTCCAAGCCAGACCTTGCCTATGAGCTTGGGGTACTCAAGGCCCACTACATTTTATGTAGCAGGCTGCATCCCTCATCTGCCTTTGGCTAGAATGCAGAGCTTCCACGCGAGACCGTTTGTACAAGCCTGGGGTACTCAAGGCCTGCTACAGTGGCAGTGTTTGTCTGTCCCCCACATCACATCTGCTCCGAGATGAGGGAGTATAGGCTTGGTTCCTTAAACACAAGCCAAGAACACAAGGATTTTGTCAGCTTATGTTCTGGTCTCCTTGAAAAGCCAATATATCAAAGTCAATCATTTTCTATATCTGTGCTACAAATGATCAAAAAGTAAAATTTTAAATATCTTTTTATTTTAAATAACATTAAATATAAAATTGTATGTAAAACACAAATTTAACAAGACACATGCAAGAGCTCTATGCCAAAAAAGTGCAAATATTTGCTAGAAGAAATTAAAGAAGGCTAAATAAATTGAGAGCTATAGCATTTAAAAATCACAGTATTTTAAAATGTCTATTCTCACAAAATTGATCTACAGATTCAGTGTAATATCAATTTTAAAAAACTAAGTTTTTTTTAGTATTAGCCTAAAAGTAGTCATATAAATCTATGAAATAGAGTCTAGAAATTGTTTCTCACTAAAATGGCAATCAATTTTCACCAAAGGAAAATCTTTTTGACAATTGGTGTTACAGCAACTAGATAAATATATGGAAAGAAAACTGAATCTTGACCCACCAGCTCACACTATGTAAAAAAACTAATTTGAGATGACACTAAAAGATAAAAGCCAAATGTTTAAAGCTTCCAGAACAAAATGTAGAAAAATATCTTCACATTCTTGGTTTGGCAAAGATTTACTAGACAGATGGGGAAAAAAGCAATCAATTGGACTACCTCAAAATTTAAAACTTTTACTGTCAAAAGACACTGTTAAGAAAATGGAAAGTCAAGTCACAGAGTGGGAGAAAATATTCACACAACATGGCTGACAAGACATGTATCTATAATATATGAATATCTATTTATATTGATATTAATTTACATATATGTATGAATTTTATATTAACATTTATTTATATATATGCAATAAATATAAAAAATGTATATATTCTGGATACATGATTTGTCAGTTATTTCTGTGAATATAAATATATAAGAATACATATATATATATACACATTATATTTAAATCCTCCACCTCAAAGAAAAAACATTCAATAAAAAAAAATCAAAAGAGTTGAACAAACACTATAAACAAAGACAAATAAGTGGTCAATAAACACATTAAAAGTGCTTAATATTGCTCATAAGGAGAATGTGAAGTTAACCCATATTGAGATAGATTCCGCCTCTTATCCACCAGAATGCCTAAAATTAAAAAGATATAACAACAAAGACAGTGGAAAGATAGTGAAGCCATTGGAGTTCTTACGTGTTGCTGGTGGTAGTGTAAAATGGTACAACGTTTTCAAAACTGTTTGGCCTTTTAGATACAAAGAGAGAGTTATGAAAGAGAAATTTTATTCCTAAGTGTTTACACAAGATAAATTAAGACATGTTTTCAAAAAGATTTGGGCAAAAATGTTTATGGCAGTTTTATTCATAATAGCCAAAAGCAGGAAGCAAGCCAAATGTCTATCAATGGGTGAATGGATAAATCAATTGTGGTATATGACTACAATGAAATATGACTCAGCAATGAAAAATGAACTACTGATACATATAGCAGCATGGCTAAATCTCACAGACATAAGCTAAATGAAAGAAGTTTGACACAAAAGTCTACAGCAGGTTAAACTAACACGAAAGAAAAAACAAAAAAGCAGTTGCATATGGTTCAGGGGGATAAACTGAGAAGGAACAGGAGGAAACTCTGGGGTGAATGGGGCTATTATTACACAGATGTAAGCATTTATCAAGACTCATGAATTACAATGCCTTAAAGGCTTGTGAATATAAACTTTACTTCAATAAAAACTAAATTTAAAAAAATGAGAAAAAATAAAAGAAACATGGTGAGGAAAGAAGACAATCATTTAGAATGTGAACTGTATGAAAATCAGGGTCTCTCTTGGAAAGGATTAGCATTGGTGTGACAGTTCTTTCCATAGAATTCAGATTGTAAAGTAGTAACTCATTCATTCATTTGTTCATTCATTTCTGCAGTAGTTTATTGAGCGAATAGTATATATCAGGCAATGTTACTGGTTCTGTGGATATGCAAAAAGGTAAGACAATTTCCCTACTTTCAGGAGACTCAGTACTTTCAAATGTCATTTCACAAAAGCACTCTGCAAACTTCTGTCCACACAAGTACATGCACGCATGCACGCACACATATACACAGAGAGACATGTTTTACAAAGTTTCTTTTTCAGTAATTTCACTGGAGGAAACAATCAAACGTGGATATTTTATGAAGAATATATTCTAAATAGCCTATATTTGTTTTTTTCTCTAATGTTTTGATAAGATAAAAAGTTGTTTTATTTTGCCTAAGTGGGTATCTGGAAAAAAGAAAAGGGATTTATTTGGGTAAAGCATCTTACAGGATATTCAGTCAGTGCAACTTACTTAAATTTATACATATGCAAAATATAATTCCTTTCACTTGCACTACCACATTAGCCTGAACATTTTTATAATATAGATTATATCACCATCTAATCATCATTTTGTCTTATTAATATTTAACAAACTATCAAATACTTATTATCCATATAAGATTTCTAAATTTTAGTAGGCAATCGGTTTTTTAAATTGTGATTTACTGGAATAATTTTTTTTAATTAGATTATTTTGTCTAAATAAACTATTTTCCAACATTGTGTTTATATAATTTACAAGGATATAAAAAGCAACAAAAGATGGAATTAATGTTTTTCAGAAGGTTGTATTTATCAAGTGAAGAACTCCTAGAGCCAAAAAGACACCTGGAGTGAGTTCAGATTTCTTTGTGAAGCATTACAAATGTCATCCTACTTAAAAATTAATTAGTTGCAGGACATTAATGAGCTATATATGTTCTTCAGTGAAATTATTTTGGCTATATCTGTTTTATGTAATGGTCTTACCAGGTGTGTGTACTACATTACAGAAAGATTTCTAACAAAATAAGAATAACTATAAATATTATCTAAATGAAATATATGGCTCTAATAAAGAGAAGTCAACTAAAGTGACCCAGTTTTTGATGTAATTATTTATAGATACCAGAAAGGGTGGTGAAAATAATTTGATTTTAGTATACTGCTGGTATGATATAAAGAATATATGTTAATGATACTTTGCCATGCTAGAATCTTCAAAGCAAGAATGAAATTGGTGGTAGATCACAGGGGAGACATTCATATTTGTAAGTTTCCATTAAAGTAGACAGACATTATGTGCATATCAAGTGTAGCTAGATTGCATGCAAACAGATGATATTATCAGTGTTAATAACTAGAAAAATTCCTTCATATGTTTCCCTATTTCATAAAATTACTTTCTTACCAAACTTGTTTTCCTTCACTATTACATTTCCAAGAATGTTTTTGCTTGTTATTGTTTTCAAAATACTCTGAGATGGTGCGTAGTCATTGATTTAGAAATGAGTTAAGTCTAGTTACATTGTAAGATCTTTTTTAAATGATACGTTCATATGCATTGATGTTGAGAATGTGCAATTTGTATAGGAAGGAGGAAAGGTGGGAGAAGAAGGAGTTTTTCAGCAAGTAATAAAAAGGTTTAGATATTAACTATGATGATGTTCTATTAAAGGATTACTGGGTTAAGAGTCAGAAGACCAAGGTTCTGGTCCCAATGCTCCCACTTCCTATATGAATTTAGCAAAAAATTGCTTCAACATTCAGAATCTAGTTGTTCTCAAATGCAAAACAAGAATGGGTTAAAGATACTATAAAAAGTTTTATCTAATCCAACATTTCTGGACTCCTGGGAAAATGTACATAAGAGTCTTCAAAGACCTCTAAATTAAGCCTCATTTGGTTCCAAGGCCACAGTATTCACCACAATGTACCTCATGGCCATCTGGAAACATTCTTGTTGCTCTAAGCCTTAAAACTGAATAGGTTCAGGGTAAATCTATACCTACCAACATCACAGTTTTCTCTCTAAATTTTACAGAAATATATAGTGACTTAGTAACTACTACTAGTAGTAGTAATGCTCTACTGTATTCACATATTGATTTAATCACTAAGTATTCATTGATCTCCTTCTTTTTGTTAGACACAGTGCTGGATACTATGCTAGAATTAAAATAGACATTAAAGGTAGACTTGGTTCCTGTTCATAAAGAGCATACACTTTACTTCATTTATTTTGTCTTAATTCCTTCCTCTATGCATAATAATATTAATGGTTTGAATGTATTTTGTATTTACTGAGTTTCAAGGTCTGGTAGGAAGCATTTTAAATATATTACATACTTTAGCAAATTACAGTCCATAAACCAAATATGGCTTTCCCCATAATTTTATGATTAAAACTGTATTTGAGTATAGCCATATCCTTTCATTTGGAATTTTCTATGGTTGCTTTTCTGCCCCAGTGGCAGTTGAATAGTTAGTTGTGGCAGTGAGCATAAGGCCCACAAAGTGGGACTATGTATTTCTATCTGGTCCTTCACACATGCACACAAAAAAATTGTCAAACTTTATCCTAAACTGATTTAGAGAGAAAAATCTGTTAACCAGCTAACCTGATACTTCTATTTCATTGTGACCGTATTCTCTAGATGTAAGAGTATGGCTATAGTAAGGAGAAATCAGCTAAAGTTACTTCTTTATTATGGAATTATTTAGGAATGCAAGAAATGTGATGAACTAGTAAAATAATAAAATTCATATTAATATTAATAATATAAATGGATATAAACCTTTGACTGACAAAGATAAAACACTGTTACTTTTCAAAATTGTTATTTTAAGGGTAAAGATATTAAAATCAACACATCAAACCTCAGTGTGAATTTTTATTATGTCAGTCTTTTAAGGTTGGCATCTTCTCTCATACTTTACTGCACTGTCAGTAAGAACTGGAATATTTTATTAGCTTCTGGGAAAATGCAGCTTTCCAAATAGGAATAATGGGTAACATACTCCTTTTAAAAATAATGAGCAGCTTATTGCCATTAAGACAAGAAAATTACCATTGCAGACAATCATCACTTGCAACCCTAATTGTAGGCATTCTAAATTGTCGGTTTAGGAAAATTACCTTTAGGATATTTAAGGACTGCTTTGAGATGTACAAATTACAGATCGACAATTTTTTTTCTGGGAAGGTAATCAATCATAAATAAATACATCTTGATCAACAGTTCAAAATAAGAAGTTGCTACATTAATTTTAAATACTGTATGTTTTATGTTATTGCCTATACTTAATGTTTGTTTTAAAACAGATCTGACATGTCTGAGAAAATAACTATCACATGTAATGAATGAATGATTTAATGAATGAGTTAACAAAACAGTTAAGTAGTAGAAAACTTTTGTAGAGCTAAAAATTAGGTATTTAATAAAGGACTGGTTTGAAACTATTTTTTATATCTTAAATTATAAACTTTAGTATCAAAATCTTCCTAACCAGTGTCATTCCTTACATCTCCGCCATTGTCTGAGTTTGGTACTGTTCTTCTCAGTGACCTGTGACTGCATTATCATTTATTGAACTTTGTTTTAATTATTTATATTTTGTCTCCCCTACTAGACTCTAACTTACCTTAGGGTCAGGGTCTGTATTCCTAATAAACTAGCACCATATCTAACACTTACCATTATGCTACATATTATGCATTAAAAATTACTAAATGAATTAAGAACCAAACTCATCTGGAATGGGGTGGCTTGGTATGGAGAGATTGAAAGGGACAGGGAAGGCTCCCATCAGGATATGATACAGCATCTTGAAGATGAGGAAACTTTTACCAAGCAGAGATTCAAAGGGCATGGTTTAGGCAGGAAGAGTATGCAAAGACTTGAAAGCTAGGACTTGAAAATTGTTCAGTATGTCAATATTTCATTGTATTCAAGGTCCAAACTCATGAGAAAACTGAGAACTTGGAAAGATACTTGTAGTCAATACTACTGGTAACCTGGTCAGGTGTTCTTTATTTTTCTTATGCCCATTGTTATGAATTGAATTGTACCTCCCAGAAAGATATGTTGGAAGTCCCACCCCTGGTTTCTATGACTATGACTTTATATAGAAATAAGGTCTTTGAAGATGTAATTGAATTAAGATAAAGACTTTGTAGCAGGCCCTAATCCAATATTACCAATGTCATTAGAAGAAGGAAATTTGGAAGCAAGGAAACATTCTCCCCTAGCAGTTTCAGAGAGAGCATGGCCCTGCTGACACCTTTATTTTGTACTCCCGGCCACCATAACTATGAGATGATAAATTTCTGTTATTTTAAACCACAGTAAATTTATGGTACTTAGGGTAGCCCTGGGATTCTAACACGTAGATTACCCATTGACTGTGAACAGCTTACAGCTGTACCTTCTAGGAATAATTTTCTTATCTTGATGGGTGACTCGAAGTTGGATAATTCTGCAGTACTATTTATACTCCAGGTTTTCACGGGATTTTTCTGAGGCTAGACTTCATCTGAAAGCACATCCTTGCTACACTTCTTCCTTTCCTTATCTTTCTTGTCTCACTCCCTAGGGTATTTTTCCTGAGAGTACTCCCTCAATAAAAACTTACACAAGAATCCCCATCTTGCACTCTGATTTTAGGGAATCTGCACTAAGACCACACCTACAATGCTGAACCTTCTGTTGTTTAAGAAATTAAAACAATGTTCTGTAAGTAAATAAGTTGCTCATATCTCTAAATTTGCTTGGGATAGTTGGTTTATGCCTGCAGTGCTGCTAAATCATTAATAGGTTATTTTTTCATTCTCAAAAAACAAAAACTTTTTTTAGATTATAAATTATACTATCACGCTGGGTAAAACTATACCAATACACCGAAGATGCTTAAGTAAAGAAGCGATGTTGTTTGACTTTTGTTCTAAAATAACAGATGGAGATACGTCTAAGCTTCAAAAACCTAGTTAAGAGACTACTGCAGTAGTCTAGATAAGAGGGGACAAAAGCTTGAATAAAGTTAATGCAGCAAAGATAACAAAAGTAAGAAAATGCTGGCTTCAGAATCCCCAGTGACTGGTGGATGTGAGGAACAGCAAGTCTATATTGATTCCCAGTTTCTTGTTAGACTGAGAGGGCAAGAGAAGGAATAATTTTGAAAATAGGGAGGAAAAAAGTTGTACTTAATCAAGAATTGGAGCTCTCGGTTGGACATCCACATGGGCACACAAGTAGTTTAAGCAACAGGTCCTAGAAAAATATATATATATATTTGTGAATAACTAGTGTATAAATAAAATTATGTAGTGCTATCCAATGAATAAAGGAAGGTATAGGTAGAACATTAAATTCTGGTATGCTATCATTTTATAGATAGATTTGAAGAGCCCTTTAAAAAGTCAAAAAATGAATAACATCAACATTTCTCACTATTCATAGGTTTTTGCGCATTTTTTTCAGTTATCCATTGCTGTGTAGCATATCATTCCAAATTTAGCATCTGCTTCCCACATGACAAATATACTCATCTCTCTAGACTCTCTAAAAACCTTATCCTATTAAGGCACGGTCAAGAGTCCTGCTACATAAATCAAGTGCAGATGCAAACGAGGTTGTCCAGGAGCAGTATCATTTGATCTAAAAACCTGTGAACTAGACACAAGTTAACTGGCTACTACATATCCAACATGGGAAGCATTTTGCCAATGTGAAAGAGGTGAAACAAAAAATGGCGGAAGCACTAAAAGTCATCAACATTAAGTTTAAAAACAGTTTTGAACAGTAGAAAAGGCTTTGCCATAGGTGTATTGCATCAAATGAAGAGTACTTTGATGGTAACTGAAGTTTAAATATGTAAAAATAAATACACAATTTTTTATAAACAAGTTATGGGTATTGGAAGGTCTCCCCTCATATATCAGGTTGTAGTATACTCCATTAAACAAAGCCTCACCCACAAATTTCAAGGACTCTTTCTACTTTAAGACTCCTCTAAAACTGTGATACAATGTCTTCATGTTTCTTTTGGAAATCTTTTTAGCTTATAGAAAGGTTCTAAGAAACACAACTTTAAATTATGCTGAGGTCTGATCAAGATTAATATCAGACTCTTGGCTTCACCTTTGTCCTAAGGCTTCCTATTCCAAACAACTCCCTGGTTTTGATCTTTGCCTTAAAGCCTTTCCTTATTTGGGGAACACTTACTGGCTGAAAAACTGTCTGAGTCCTTTGCAGTTTCTCTAAATTTTTCTTGAAATCTGAAAAAGTATTCATTTTTCTTCTCTCACAATTTATTTTTAATAGCTAGAAAAGAGCAGAAAACATCTTCAATAATCTACCCAGAAATCGTCTTAACCGATCAAGTTTATTATGTGTATTTATAATTTCTACATTACCATAAGCAACAGTATTGCCAAACTTTCTATCCATACATAATAGTGCATTTATTCCTCCAGTTTTCAATATCATTTTCTTCCCCTTTCTTTGTACACTAAGTGCCTTCTCAAGGTCTGCAAGTCCTGCCCACTGCCTGATCCCTAAAACAATATCAACATTCTACTTCCAGGTACCAAATTTTGTTCCAGTTATCTACAGATGCATAGAAGATACCCCAAATTTAGTGGCATAAACAACCATGTCATTATGTGCATGGAAGTTAGCATATTTCAGCATAAGTTTTAATTCGTGAAATCCTTACTTCTCTTGATCTTTAAAAATTATACGCATGTACTCCCATGAAATAACTGGATTTCATTATTAGAGAGATTACTCAGCTGGGTGCATCAGTGGCTCTTTTGGGTTATAGCTTTTGCCTTTGCATCTATAACTTATCCTTAGAAAACAGAAGTTAATGATCAGCTAGAAAAACAGAAATCTGAATTGTCAGCAGATAGAACATGCTCCTGCTACAAAAATTCTACTTCCTTACTACAGTTAATTTTTTGCTTAATCTTTTCCAAATTGTTTTATAGTTCAAAGTTACACACAGCTGTAATTAAAATCCTATAAAATCATCCATCATTCTTCAAGTTTTCCAGTACCATTTATGCATACACATGCAATAATATTCACAGACCTAGCAAAATGGGCATTTTTTTAAGGTGCTAATAAAAGATAAAGAGAATGCTAAGGAAATATTAGTCATTTTCCTTCTTTCATTTTCATTTTTTATTAGTTCTGTCATGTTCTGTGTACTACACAATATAAGCTAAGTATTTGAATTTAACTGGTTAAACGTATTGACATTCATTAGGATAAATCAAAATTAAGGTAACTAAATGTTGAACAACTTCCAAAACATTTGCTTCTACCCTCTGGCTGCGAAAAGAATAAGCTCAGAAATAAAACACTGCAATTAGCTCTCTTTTCTCACTGTGGTGCTGAAACAAGTACAAATTTAGTAACATAATGGGATCGATTTTTTGGAATTCTACAACCTTAGAGATTTTCTTCAGCCCTTCATATTTTAATTAATTCATTTTGTCCTTAAGAAAAAAGTTACTTCGTAATTAAGGAAACAAATATTTGTCTAAAAGCAGAAAACTATTAGCCTGAATAAAGTCATAATGTTTCATACTTTATTTTGGGGGGGGGGTTAATACTGAAGCACTTTTTAGTTTATCTTATTTGTAAGTTCATAAAACACATTACAAATTTTAATGATAACATCTGAAAAAGAGGGATCGGGTTTAAGAAATATTATATTTTTTATTATCAACTAAAATCCAATAAATTTAGAAACTGTAATTTTGGTGTTTAGGCTCATTATTATTCAAACACAAATCTAATCATTTTAAAGAAATTTTGATATCTGGAAACTATATATATATATATATATATCTCCATTTTTAAATTAGCTAGTTACTAATAAATACTTAATATATTATTTCCTATTCAATTAAAATTATGTTTTTATCATTTTCTCCTCTAAAATAAATGCTTAGATTTAATTTGTTAATTTTTTTAAATAATGAATTTTTAAAATTTATGATTTGCTTGTCTACATTTGCACAGTGAAGTAAAACGGAACACTAAGGCTAATATCAAAACTTATTTCTTTGTTTCAGTTTTCTATATGTTTCACAAGGAAAAGATTTTACCTAAATCCTATATTTCACTTTGGTCAATTTTTGATCTTTGAAGATTATACCATTATTTTCTTAAAGCCATCTTCTATACTATCTACTATACTTCTATGTAATCAAAGCTTAATATACTTTATTAGTGCCTTAAGTTTTCCCTTAAAACATATTTATACAGTATTACATTTGAGAGAAATTAAAATTATTGAATATTGCCAGAAACAATAAAATTGTGTTAAAACTCAAAATGTATCATGTTTTCTTGTATTTTCAAGTTTAACATCTTTTTCTATCCAATATGAAGGAATCGAAACTGTTAACATTATAATTGAAGGTGCTAACCTAAAAAACTATTATAAATCTAAAATATGGTATGTAAATTATATCACTGTACTCATGTCAAGGATAAAAAGTCTGTTATCTAAAATATTCCATAATTTTATAACACTTACATGGATCAGAAATCACTTGAATATTTTAATTTTGTCCAATAATCTCTCCTGATTAAGCAAAAACTGATACAAAGAACCTTCCTTTTCTTCATGTTGTCTGAAATTATCTGTAGAAGTTTCATTTCTTTTGCTTAGGACTTAATTACTGTTCAACTGGAAAGACTTCAGAGGACATAGCAACTGTTTATATATTTAAAATGCATTCATTTTCGATCTCATGTGAGCTTTTTTTTCTAAAGAAAAAGAGAGTGTGCTTATTGGAATCCTGGAGAGGGCTGTGCAGAAAAGAAGCTTCACAGAGTGGTAGAAATCAGAACTCAAAAGACTGAAAGTTCCGATGGCAACATTTTTTCTACCTAAGAGTATTGTTTCATGTAGCAAGTGTTTTCATACACAAGATGTGACTCTAAAGTCAGAAGCTAAAAAAGCAAGTTTAAAGTTCCTGAATTTCTTAGAGCAAAGTGATACTTTTTTTTCATCCTTCCCTTGAACTAAGATAGAAATAACCAGCTGCTGTTTGCCCTGAGATGTCCACTTAAAATGGTCACTGTGCAACAATGGACAACTCTGTGTGCACTGTGTGAGGAAAAGAGTATTCAGCCTTGTGACTGGACTCTTTATGTTTCTAATTATATAAAACATTCTATGTTGTTTTTTTTTCTCTGTCAACCTGGATTTTCATCTTCATGCTACCCCAATAAGGTTCTGAGTACCTTGAAAAGGGGGAAAAAAGAGTCCAAGACAATTCTCAGATTCTGGACTGAGTAGACCAGAAAATGAGAATGGCAGTAATTAAAAGAAAAATTGGAAAAATAGGTTTGTGGTGGGGAATGAAGTTTTGTCAGAATAACAAATTCACCTTTACTCAGGTGGAGTCTCTGGGCCCATTGTGACATTCATGAAATGTTCCAAAGATGGCAGCACTGAGATAGGTCAGGTTAAGTCAGAAGGTGGAGGAGGCATTAGTTTCAAAATAAAGAAGGAATCTAAGGCTGGGCGCGGTGGCTCAGACCTAAAATCCCAGCACTATGGGAGGCCAAGGCAAAAGGATTGTCTGAGCCCGCGCGTTCGAGCTCAGCCTGGGCAACATGATGAGACCTCACTCTCTACAATAAATCAAAAAATTGGTGGGGCTTGGTAGCGTGCCTGTAGTTCCAGCTACTTGAAAGGCTGAGACAGAAGGATCCCTGGAGTCCAGCAGCAGGTCGATGCTGGGGTGGCTGTGAGCATGCCAAAAAAAAAAAGGGGGGGGGGGGATGAATGAGAACTTTTTTCTTTATTACTGAAATTATCAGATCACCTTGCCAGACTTCTTTAGACTTTATGTTTTCAGACCTTGGAATCTATCATTATTGCCCTAATATGGTTAGATTTGGTATCCTCTTAACACCTAATTCTGTCTTTTTGTTGCTGTTGTTTTGTTTTGTTTATTTTTATTTTTTAGAGCTTCAACTTCTTTAAAGTTCTAAGATGATTTTCACTTTGGACCTTTATATTTTCCACAAAATTCCCACTGTTCATATTTTTAAAAAATGAAAGAGAGAAACAGAGAGAGGGAGAAGGGGTAGAGGAAGGAAGAGGAAGAGAAGAGAAGAGAGAAAGAAAGATTTTTTTAAAATAAAATTACACAAGTCAGCAAATATCTTTCTCATCGTGCACTCCCTTTCCCTTACACAAATTACACGTCAGCAAATATCTTTCTCATCGTCCACTCCCTCCCTATTCCCTTACAGCTTCCAGATATCAATCCTGATCTTATCCCTAGAAAGGTCTTGGATTGTAAGCTTAAGTCAAATTTTCACTTCTCTTTTTAATATGTATTTAAGCCTTTGTCTCTAATTTTAGAATCAAAGATTTTACTTTCCTCTTGAGAATAATAGGAAAAGTAGCCACATTTTTTCATTCCACTGAAGTTAGCTTTGTCTACTTCCACAATATATATATGCCCAGCACTGCTCTCAGAGGTGCCAATATCTCAAATCAGTTATTTTACTTCAGATGGTAAAAACCTATGGCCTGGGAAAATAAGTTTTAACTCATCACCTGTTTTTTATTAACCATAAATTGCTTTTAGCTCTACCTTCTTCTAAATTTTCTTCCTTCAGGATAGGATTTCTACAGCAAGAATGCAAAGAAAAAGTAAGAAAATGTCAGCTTTGGGGTTTTTAAAAAGACTTTGGAAAATACCAGATGACACAGTTGCTTGAGCAATGGGGATTTTGCATCTCACACTCCTGGATATTGAGTTTCAAATGCCACATTTATGCTGATGGCTATACTACAAGAGTATAAAATTAAGGTTTGTTCAACAGCTGATTAATAAACTTGTCCAAATTCATAATAATCTGTACAGATTATTAAAAATACAAAGCACATTAATGCAGAATAAATAATATAGAAGATAATAATAAATAATATAAATAATACAAAATATAATAATAATCTGTACTTGTTTAATTGTTCTCCACACTCAATTTTTCCTACATGATTTGGGTTTGTTTCCTTACAATTAATGAACACTATTCTGGTTCCCTCACCTAGTGACTAAGAGGGTGCTCTCTCACATCTCAATTTTATATTATTATTTTAAAATTCTTCTAATTATCTTTAGTGAACTAGATGTTTTAAATCAAATACTCTGTGTATCTTTGTTAGTCAAAAAGCACACAAGGTACAAGTAAGTGCAGAGGTCCATTGCTCTTCCAGGCAAAAGTAGTGAGAAAGCTAGGAAACTATCTTAGACAAAAATGTCTTTTTTTCCTTTCAGAAGACAGTCTTTCTAGTGATAGTCAGGAAAATAGCTTTTTTCCATCAATGAAATGATCAAATAGGGTTTCCTAAGGATCTGAGGGAAAAAAAAAATTTGCAGCACACTCTGAGGCACACTCTGAGAAATGTGTGATTGGTAATTCAATCGGCCGGGTGCCTTGGAGGTCTGAGTGGCTTGCAAAGTATCCTTGGGATATGTGGCCTTATTACAAAAGCAAATGACACAAATAAAGTCAGTACAGTAAGTAGGAAGAAGGTAAGACCATCTTAATACAAAGTGATCTCAGCTACAGGGAAAACAGTGGTATAGAAGAAATAAAAGCTGCTACTTAATGAGTGTTACTACTTACCAGATGCAATGACAAACACACATGCTCATTTAATTCAAAACCAATTGTCTATTTCTGAAGATAGAACTAAAGATAGGTTTGTTACCTTCTGAATGAGTGGGTCTCTGAGAGCACATATTCACAAGACATACTAAAACAAAAGCAAGCTTTCATTCCACATCCCATCTTCCCTGGACCCAAGGTTGAACAGAGGATAGGGTCAAGAGTAACCATAAATGTACTCCTGGCAGTGGATGGCACACACTGATGGCAGAGAATGGAGTGGGCATGATGCTACAGATTGCAGGATCCCAAAGCAGTTGGGCCTTACTTTGTCAAGTCAGGTGAGGCACAGGAGCAATTCTATCCATGGATCTTAGCAAGGTGTGAGCACTGGCTCAAACCAGGTATATGTTCTGTTGAGTCACATTATCCTAAAGAGATGGCTATGGTACAATGGTTTTCAACCCAGAATGTTTTTGTCACCAGAGGGGATTTTTAGCAATGTCCTGAGACATGTTTTGTTGTCATGGGGTGGGAAAGGGAGGTAAAGTTACTGGTACTCAGTGGGGATACACGCCAGGAATGGAGCTAAATATTTTGTAATGCCCAGGACATCTCCCTCATCAGAGAATTAACTGGCCCATAATGTCAATTGTGCAGTTATTGAGAAACTCAACAATGGGGGCTCTTTTTTACAGTATTGGGTGCAACTCTGGCCTTAATTTAGGATAGCCAGACATCTAGGGCTAAGGTGCTCAGAGACGAACACAAGGATCCTTTAAAATATGTTGCAAAAAATAAATTTTAGATGGTTGAAACATTCCATATCTTAATTGTGGTGTGGCTAAGGGTATATATACTTGTCAAACTCATTGAACAGTATACTCAAAATAGAGATGTTTTAGTGCATGTAAATATGCCACAATAGTTAATTTTAAAAACCAAGTGGGGAAGGTTTCAAGATGGCTGACCAGAGGCATTTCATATTTGCCTCCTCCATTAAGAAGAACCAAAACCGTGGATAGGTAATCACACTTCAAATAGATTCTCCAAGAGAAAACACTAAAATTGAACAGAAAAAAGTGACAGAAAATACAAAAAGCACAGGAGAAGGAAGTGAGACAGCATGCTTTCTAGAAATGACAAGATAAAAGCATCTCCTCACTTATAAAGGAACCCCCATCAGACAAGAGATTAATGTGCAGAATATAAAAGGAACTCAACACACACAAAAAAATCCCATTAAAAAGTAGGCAAAGAACACGAATAGACAAATCTCATAAGAAGACATACAAATGGCCAATAGTAAATTTTTAAATGCCCAATATTAGTAATCATCAGGGAAATACAAATCAAAACCACAATGAGGTATCATAAAGAGCAAAGGGAGGAAGAACAGAGGCTGTGAGGGTGTGGAGAAAAGTGCACTCATATACTGTTAAGTGGGAATATAAGTCAGTATAACCACTCTAAAAAACAGTATGGAGATTTCTCAAAACACTAAAATTAGAACTATCATATGATCCAACAACCTCACTACTGGGTATCTATTCAAAGGAAAAGAAATCAATATATCTGAGAGATACCTGCACCTTCATTTGTATTGCAGCACTATTCACAATAGCAAAGATATGAAAATGGCCTTTGCCTATCAACAGATGAATGGATAAAGAAAATGTAGTATGTATATACAGCAGACTACTATTCAGTTATAAAAAATTAAATTATATTATTTGCAGCAATGTGGATGGAACTGGTTGTCATTATGTTAGGTGAATTAAGCCAGGCACAGAAAGACAAATATTACATGTTCTTACTCATGTGTGGGAGCTAAAAAGCTTGATCTCATGGAGGTAGAGAATAGAATGATAGGTACCAGGAGCATAGGAGGCTGCAATGATGGGAGTGGTAAATTAAAAAATGGTTAAAGGATACAAACAATTACATAGAAGAAATAAATTCTAATATTTAACAGCAGATTTGAGTGACTATAGTTAGCAACAATATATTGCATATTTCAAGATATCTATAAGAGAGGACTTGAAATAATACCAACACAGAAATGATAACTATTCAAGGTTAGATGCCCTAAATACCCTGACTTTATTATTACACATTCTATGAGTGTAAAAAGCTACTCACATTTATTCCATAAATATATGAAATATTATGTAATACAAAATTCATAATCTTACACTCAAAATATAGTATTTAATTTAAATGCAAATGCCAGATTTTCCATTCATTGTTTTTAGCAAACACTCATTGATTGTCTTTATGCAGGATACTTAGGATAGATACATCAGCAATCAGAAAAAAATAAAAACCCCTGCTCTCAGAGAGCTTACATTCTAAGAATGGATAGCCTGTTTTTATATTTTAGACCTACACATTTAACTGGCTAATCTATTAAACAAAGAGAGAAAAATAATTTTAAAATGGCATGGGAGGAGGTCTCAAAAGGGGTTGCCATGGGAACATTTACTCACAGAACACTCTAAAGCAGCAAGTATCTAAATTAACCCTCCAAACAATCCTATAAAGAAGGTAACATTATTGGCCCTATGTTAAAGATAGACAAAAGGTCGTGCAACTTGCCCAAAGCTGAACAGTTAGGATAGACCTTGGATTTGAACACAGGTCAGTCTGACTCCAAGTCATAGTGTGTTGCCTGGGAGTGTGCAACTCGGGAAATGCATAGCAAGAAAAAATACTCCAAAAAACCTTGAGATTTTTCAGCCAGTGTAGCAAGGTTCCAAGATCATATTTAACCACTGGATATTGAATTCTTATAGATGCATTCTATGAGACTCGAGCAAGAAACTAGAACATCTCTGGGAAGAGGAAAATATGTTGTAAACCAAAGCCATTTCCAATTTCCTGTCAGACACACAAAAATCCCATATTTCTTAGACCCCTTTTATCTAAGTAGTAGCCTATGGATTGAACGAACTATTTTAAGAAGGCCTGAAAAGATGATGGCACTTGATTTACTATGTAGAAGACGGCATGCTGAACATCTGATTCAGATTGTGACATGAGTGAGAAATAAGTTTTTATTGTGTTAAGCCACTAAATATTGAAAATATTTGTTACATTAACTAGCTTTAATTATCCTACCTGACCAAGGTTTCGTAAAGCAGAGAAAACTTGATAAAGTAACACTGCAACAACTTTCTGTGATGAAAACTTATGATTTATTAGTTTATTTATGTTAATATTGTTCCAGAACACATTTGAGGTATATAACAAAGACACACACTATATAACAAGGTAAAATAAAATTGAGGAGAAAATAATGCATCCATCTTCTCCATTTGAGATGGGTCACGTATTTGGCTCTAAGCTTTCCAGGAACTTAAAGAGGAAATCACAATAACATTTGTTATTCGCAGCAAATCAACTGCTGGGGAGAAGCATGTTTATTCTAGTTCTAAGGCCACAAAGAAATTTTTTCTATGGGTCCTCATAAAAATGACACAAAGAAATGTATTGAACCACAACCTCAGGGGGAAAAAAAAAAAACCTCAGAGTAAACCCATAAATGAGTTTTTATAAGTCTGTTGTTTGTAAAAATCTCTTAGCACAAGGTGGTGAGAAGATGTCTGAGCACAATTCAGGGACAATGATACAGTTTCAGAATGCTGCTCATGAGGGATGTGAAGAGAACTGTAATTAAAACTAACCCACTTTGTGTAATAATTGTATAATTAGTTGGCATGTTTAAAGCAACACTTTGGTGAATGCAGTAATAATTTACTTGCAGGTCATAAATGTTATTTTCAAGTAAATTCCATTTTTCTTAATTATATGTCCAAAAGGAAAAGCCAAATACAAAAACTGTTATAGTGCAAACACATTTTAATAAGATATATTAACCATGTAGTTACCAACCCATTGTTTTAAAGGATCAGAGTGCCTCCAATGGAGTTCCTATAATCTCACCTGAATAATAGAAATAGAGCAATAGTTTATATACATTGATCAATAATATTAGGCCTGTTCATGAATCATGATTTCCAGTTAGTTATTTGCACAATTATTTACATTTGCCATAAAGAATGTAGAAAGTTAGTTCTATTTTCACATATCCCCTATATATTTCTTGCTTGTTCCCGGGAGTGGCGGGGCGGGGGGGGAGGTTAAAGCTTTCATTTTAGAGCAATTCATCGAATTCATTTTAAAAATCCCCTTCTTCATGTAAATTATGTATTCCTAAAAAATCAATGAAACTAATTTTAAATACCCTTTGTATTGATTTTATTAATCAATATGTCATCAAGGTCATCATTGTGTGTGTCATATGATGAGTTTAATAATAACTGCATCATTGTCAACACTTCATGTTAGCTTTGTATTAACTCTGGCTAAGGAAAAACGCTCTTTGCTTTCCAATGCCACTTAAACCACTATGCCACTATGATGGAAGAAGAGTTCCAAGAAAAAGAGATAGAAGCCTTAATTCATCACAGTTAAAATACCTTGCTATGCCGGACTCGGTGGCTCAGCCTGTAATCCTGTGCCTTTGGGAGGCTGAGGTGAGTGGATTGCCTGAGCCCGCGGGTTCGAGACTCGCCTGGACAACTTGGTGAGACCTCATCTCTACAGTAAATTAAAAAATTAGCCAGGCGTGGTAGCGGCTACTCGGAAGGCTGAGGCAGAAGAATCGCCGGAGCCCAGCAGGTTGAGGCTGTGGTGGCCGGGAGCGGCCACTGCACTCCAGTCGGTGACAGGTGACAGAGTGAGACTTCAGCTCAAAAAAACAAAAAACAAAAAACAAAAAACAAAAAACCTTGCTATTACAAATTTTACAAAACGATATGATAATGTGAATTTATTGCCTAGGCCTTTCCCAGAGCCTTGAAATAGACTCATGCAGATTAAGGACTCTGAAACTAAAATATCTTTAGAATCCCAATAAATCCACTAATTTCAGGAATAAAATGATGAATGAGACAAGCTTTCTCAATATTCTTTACCATACTTTGTATACAAATATCATAAACCAGATGAATAATTTAGGAAGAACTTCTATATCCATCTATATACTTCTATATACCTTCAATGAATAATACTTTTAGAAGACATCTAAAATGTAAAATGTTCTCCATACTGCTCAGGTCAAGAAACCTAAAAATGTTTTCTGATTACATTATTCCCTTCTGGAGAAAATATCAGGAGTTCGCTGTTTGCTCTTAGATTATCCTGCTTTTTACCATCTGTGTCTGTCATCTTAGCTGCAACTTGCTGATGTAAGAGGAATAAGCAAGTCAAAGGCCACCTATGAAATGACCAGAGGCCCATAGTGGCATGAGAAGAGATCAGTTAAACCAATTATATTTCTCTTTCTCTCCCCTTCACCCCCGTTTCTCTCTCTCTATCTCATAATTAATTTAAGGTTCAAGAAAAGAGACCCACATAGTAAAGACTTGCAGAGATTGAGAAATGTATACACAATGTCAAAAGGCAGAAGAAAAACACCTTGAATATACAAGAATATAAATAGAGATGAGATGAGGAAATGGACAGCCCGTAGTCAATAACTACAATAGAAGAAGCAACAAGTAGACTCAAAAAAATTATGGAAATAAGAACAGAAATTGGCTGGGAGTGGTGGTTTATTCCTAGAATCCCAGCGTTTTGGAAAGGCTGAGGTAGGACGATTGCTTGAGCCCAGAAGTTCGAGACTAGCCTAAGAAACAAAGTCAGACTTCCTCTGTGCCAAAAAAAAAAAAAAAAAAATCCAGGTGTGTGGGTGTCGTGGTGTGTACCTATAATCCCAGGTAATCTGTGAAAGGATTGCCTGAGCCTAGGCGGCTGAGGCTATAGTGAGCTGTGGTCATGCCATTGCACTCCATCCTGGGGTGGAGAGAGGGGTGGAGAGAGAGAGAAAGAGAGAGACAGAGACAGGAAGGGAGGGAAAGGAGGGGAGGAGAGGAAGGAGGGAGAAGGAGAGGGAAAGAAATAAGCAGTGTTCTGAGAAAATAAAAGGTAGGGATGGCTCAGACACATTAGTTGTTACACTCATAACAAACAAATAAGGACCAGGGCAAAGTTCCACCTTAAAAAAGACTAAAGCCATGAAGAGATATTATGGCTAGGTGCATTATCTGACTCTAGCCTGGATCCTACGTAAAGGAGTAAAAATAAATAAATAAATAAATAAAGCTATAAAGCAGAGGTCCTCAACTCATGGACCACGGACCAGTACTGGTCCTTGTTCTATTAGAAACCAGGTACACAGCAGGTAAACTGTAGCAGGGGGACCTCCACCTCTGTCAGATCAGCATTAGATTCTCCTTTTTAAAAAAAAATTATTTTATTTATTTATTTTTTAAAGCAGGATATTATTAAGAGGACAGAAAATCTCCCACAGTGGGAGGGGACCCGAAGGAGTTGCCCTTATTTTATTTTATTTTAAAGTTGTGGGATACAAGTAAGGATTGGGTATATAAGTGGTTTAGGTACAGGTGAAGTTTTGGGCCTCCTGTTGGACCTCACTTAACCTGGATTAGGATCAGGCAACCTTGGTGATGTTATGTCCCCATTCCCCCATAGTGTCCCACTATTGCCAATCCCTTTTTTGTAGTATTATGATAGGTTCAGGGTCCACTTATGAGTGAGAACATGTGGTAATCAGATCTTTGTTTCTGTGATAGATCACTAAGTATGATAGACTCCAAATCCATCCAAATTGCTGCAAAGATCTTAATTTTGTCCTTTTTTTATGACTGTGTAATATTTCATCATGTATATGTACCACATTGTTTTTTAATCCAGTCCAGTTTTTATGGGCAGCATGGTTGGTTCCATACCTGGAAGAACTCAAATTATTCTACAAAAAGGATACCCAAAACACATGTTTATTGTATTAGATTCTCAAAAGAGCATAACCTTACTGTGAACTAGGCATGCACGGGATCTAGGTTGCATGCTCCTTATGAGACTCTAACACCTAATAATGCTTCGCCTCCCCCCATCCATGGAAAAATTGTCTTCCATAAAACCAGTCCCTGGTTGGGTACCACTGCTATAAAGGGCATTAGTAGATCCACTAACAAAGTTGGGATAAGCATAGTAAATAGATAAAAATATTGTGTCAATATGAATTTATAAAGTTGCTACTGCACCAGGTTATATAAGAGAATATTCTTACTCTTAGGACATACAACTAAAGTACTTAGCGATCAGGTGGCATAATGTAAGTTACACTCAAACTATTCAGAAAAAAATTATGTAGAGATAAACAGAGAGTAAGTACAACTTATATAAAAAATGGAGTAAGATGCTAAAAATAAGTGACTAAACATCATCTGAGTGTTTCTTGCACTCGTTTTTTTGTGTAACTGTGTAAGTTTAAAATTATTTCCAAGTATTTTTAAATCATTAAAAATATTTTATTTATATTTATATATTTATATTTGACAATGTTAAAAACATACTATATGTATATATTTATATTAAACATATTTTACATATATTTATGAATAAATGTATATGTGTATATATTTTAATATATAAATAAATCTACTATTAATAGTATAGTTAATACATTTTAAATATTTAAATATATTTAATTATTTTCAAATATTTTGAAATAAACATAAATAGTTTTCAATAAAAGTAATAACCAAAGGAGAATCTAGGAGTTCCTCACTTCCTCCTAGCAGTGGCGAGGCACCACACATGTGAGGGAATCTAGCAGCTCCCTACAAAAGAGACCCAATCCCTGGCCAGCTAAATAGCTGAGAGAAGATAAGGATGAGACACCCAAAGACATGTATTAACTGAATTCCCACCTCAATTTCCTTAGGGGGTGAAAAACATATCTTGCAATCAATTCAATTAGTCCACAGTGTGCAGTGATTATCCAGAGACTTTTGGAATTAGATACAATTTGGCGTTCGCTATTTAGCAGCTGTTAAGGCTCAAAGCAAGTTATTTAGACTCATTATTGCCTCATCTATAAAATAAGGATAAAAATAATAGTGATAGCTCCTTCACAGTATTGTTCTGAGGATTAAATTAAGATATTATATGTAAAGGCAATGGTAGGAATTCGATAATGTTAACGACTACTAACGTATTTAAAGAGTTTAGTAGAATTCGGGGCACAGTGATACACGGCAAAAATAGCACCCAGGAACACTCTATTGAAGAAACACTGGGCCATTGTGTAGTAAACACAACATTCTTTTTCCATTTACTTATGTCAACATAAATTTATTAAGTACCTACTATGTGATCAGATACGTAGTCAGTTAAAACACAGTCCTTTGTCTTAAGAAGCATATTGTCTAATAAGGAGGTATAGGCACATGACTAATTCCAGTGCATGAGATTACCGCCATGAGTATAATAAGTGAAATTCAAAGTGATCTTAAAGGAAAGAGAAGTTGATTCCCTCTAAGAGTTTTAGGAAGTTTTCAAAGAGAAAGATGGGTATAGAATTTTTGAGAATACAACAGGTCAAAAAGAAAGGAAGTGAGGACATTTTTAAAAGATAGAACCAAAAAGAGAGAGCAATATGAAGAATCAAATATATAGTTTGATCCTTACATATTTCCTGCAACATTTTCTCTTCCAGTGGGTCATCACTAAATCATTTAGAACACAGGCAGAATATTTCCCAATCCTAATTGCCTTAGTTGAATCACATTTTTTTCCTTTTCCTAAAGCCAAGGATTCCCCACCTAAAATATAAAATTTCAAATATATATTAACAGAGTGCTGATTATAATGCTATAGTAGCAAGAAGTTATAAAAATTTAAGACCAGAAGTAACTTGTTAACTTGAGTTTGGCAAATGTAAGATGGAAACATATAATTTCTTCATTAAACAATTTATTTTTAAGTAAACTTGAATCTAGTGCTTAAAAATCTAATATAGCAGCTGTTGAGATAAATGACAAATATTGTACTTTAATTTTTGGATATACTGTTATGTATAATGTAATTTAAGTCTCCAAAGGCTCATGTGGTACTAGAAAGTACATTGCACGCTTGATGATGTACACTCTACTCACTCTTTAAAATAATTGGATTTTATTTTTTAAATATAAAGCTAGGGTAAACCTCATGTCCCTAAAGGTGTTTTCTACTTTATATCAATCAATTCATGAAATGTCTCATTTCTCTTAAAAGCACTCGATAGTGAAAGAGTATCATACTGAATCCAAAGTTTCTCTAGGATGATTCTCATTTTTCTTGCCAGCTATTGTGACAAGAATATAGATTGTTAGGCTACCTGTACAAGAAATAGTGCATGATACCTGTTCCAGGCTTTTACTTCCATATAACAAGCCTCAAAACTTAGTGGCTTAAGACAACAATTTGTTATTTTATCTTACAGTCCTTGGGGCTAATGGACTGACTCAGTTGGGCAGTTCTTGTCTATCATGCTTCCTAAAGTTGTAGGCAAATACAAATGTGGTTAAAGTCATCTTTACTCATATGTCTGGTACCTGGGCTGGGTTGGCAGAAACAACAGGGAGTTGGTCAGGCTACCCCTTTCCTCTCTTCCTATTCCTACTCACCTTCTCCCTTTCCTTTCCGTACTTCCTCTCCTCTCCATCTTCCCTTCTGCACCCTGCCTCTTCCCCCACCCCATCATGTAACTTCTCGATATGGCTAGCTTGGGCTTCCTGGTATCCAGAAAGTCTCAGGATACTTAGATATCTTACATGATTGTTGACTTCTCCCAAAACAACATTCCAAGTGGCCTGAATGAAAGCCACAAGGTTCTTGAAGAGCTAGCCTCAGAAATCTCAGAAGTTCACTCTATTGCATTCTATTGATCAAGCTGGTCACTAAGGTCCAGAGAAGGAACATTAGACACCACCATTCAACAAAAAAGTTACAAAGGAACTGTGCCCTTTTAATTTACCACAAAACCTTCTCGAAAATAAAATATTGCCAGATTTCTTTAAACTTTTTAATCCTCCACAGTGAATTTAAAAGAGACTGATATGAGCATAAAACTACTAAACTGGGACTATGTTAATTAGTTAATTAACTGATTTGTTAATTAGTTTCTACTTAGTAAGTAACAATAACAATATAGAAACTGATATAAAAAATTCCATTGTGCTCAGTTTGGTTTATTGACAAAAACATTCTTTTTATAACTTGTTTTTATTTTTACATACTTAGAAGGTCCAAGTACAGACTTCTTACATGCATAAAATGCATAGTGATGAAGTCTGAGCTTCTAGTGTACCTGTCACTCAAATAGTGGACATTGTACCCAATAGGTAATTTATCAGCTCTCATCACTTTTCCCACTCTCCTACGTTTTTGCAGTCTGTAATGTCTATTATTCCACTCTGTATGTCCATGTGTACCAAGACAAAAACATTCTTTAGAGAATATTTTGAAATAATTATCAAGAAGTCACTCTAACCACTAATACAAAAGTCAGTAATCTGCTAAGAATAAGTAATTTCAGCCACTTTTAATTCCACTCCAACTTATCTCCTAACTCACCAGGATCATTTAAAAGTGGCAAAGTGCATTTCTGAGAGTGTCTAGCACTCCCCCAAAGGGTGTTTACCTCCACACCACCATGAAATGGAACCACTCTACTTCTCAAATGTCTGCTATTTTGGCATGTTCAGCACAACTCATTACAGCTGGAGAATTATCATGGAAGGATGACTAGTGAGAAAGATATGTATTAAGCTAAGATAAACATTTTAAGTGACACAGCCAATTTCCCATCTACAGATTGGTCACAAGAAACTGTGTTCTTCTAATGACAGCTGGTAGAAAGGCTAATTTCCTAAAGTGGCTGTATTACTTCTAGGGCTCTATTTATTGCTGCATAACAAACTATCCAAACTTAATGACTTGAAAGAGCAACCGTTTTATTATATCCCACAGATCTGTAGAGCAACATTTTGGGCAGGGTTCCACTGGGAAGTTCTGCTCTACAAAGTGTTGACTGGGATCACTAGGTGATATTCAGCAGGTGGCTGGGCTGCAGGGTCCAAGACAGCTCCACTCACATGTCACATGCCTTGTGCCTGACTGTGCCCCTTGCTCCTCCTTCTATGGATCCTCAGGGACACTACAGAAGGCCTCTCCAGCAGAGCAGTCAAACTTCTTACATGGGGCCCCTCCACCTCCCCAGTACTAGGAGCCCAACTGCACAGCAGGAGGTGAGCAACAGGTGAGCTGAGCTCTGCCTCCTCTCAGATCAGCAGTGGCATTAGATTCTCATGGGAGCAGGAACCCTGTTGTGAACTGCACATGAGAGGGATCTAGGTTGTGCATTTCTTATGGGAATCTAATGCCTGATGATACCCCAAGTCCACCTTCCTCTGTCCATGGAAAAAAACTGTCTTCCATGAAACTAGTCCCTGATACCAAAAAGGTGGGCGACCACTTGTTCTAAAACACAGAAAAGGAAGTTGCCAATATTGCTAGGCCTGGGCAGGACACTGACATGGTCACTTCTGCCATTTTCTTTTGATGAAAAGTGTCACAGGGTCACCTAGACTTAGAGAGAGAGAGAACACTCAGACCTTGTATCTTGACTAAAAGAATTGCAGCTGTTTAATTTGCTACAGGGCCCATGAGGAGGCAGACAATTCTGAAGCCTTATCGTGGAATATCTGGCCTGCAAGTTCCCTAAGCATTAGCTCAAAGCCAGATACACAGTAGAAACTCATTTAATGTGAGTTAGAAGCAACGATGAACCAAAGCTATATATGACATTACTTACATTAGATTGAAAAGTAGAATCCAGTAACATTAAATGTTTAAATGTTCCCCAATCATAGTTAAACCATACCCTTTAATATGAAAAGGCACTGAACAGAAGTTTTAAAAAATTGAATGTCACAGAATCTCTATGAATTAGGGGAAGAAGTCTATGGCAATATCACTCTGAATGCACCCAATCTCCCCTGAATCAGGGGGAGGACAACAGCTAACTGTGCATCACATATGTTTCCATTCAAGTAGAAACTACCTGTAGAAATAAAACATTATTTTTTTAAAGTTTTTTGGGGGGGTGGCATGGTTTTTCTCTTTCAAAAACTAAAAAATAATTCTGAAGTACACATTTTATATTCTGTTTTCAAAGCAAAACTTGGGTCTCATTTGAGTTGTTTCCCACTGTTGTGTAAACAAGCCATCTGAGGCAATATACAGTTTCCCACCCATAAATAACATAACTCTTAGGTTGGCAGGACCCCTTACAATAAAACCTAACACCACTTCCCCACGGTCATGTATCACCGGTTTCCTCACAATCCCTTCTAGTCAAAGGCTACCAGGAACACACCTATTATTGAACAAGCTGAATTTATTATTCATTGCAGTAACAGAGAGTAGACGGAACTGTAGTGCTTGACAGTTCTCAATAAAATGTTAGGAAGGTCTTGTAAGGCTTGTTGGTTTCCAAAATTTGGGATATATTATTCAATCTTTCTTAGGAGGAAGAAAGACTAGATCAAGTCTAATACTGTAATTAGTAACGAAGCAGAAATCATCATACTAAACCAGATAGGGTGATGTTTGATCAATTTTGTTGCTTGGATGATGTTTATGTTTTCTATATATTCAGATATGATTACACAGTGATTATATTCTTTTTTGATCAGACTGTGCCAGAGTGGCCTTGTTAGATATTGATGCTTGTTGAAATCATGTCCATTCAGCAGAACACCCATTCCTAGTTCAGGCTAGTGCTCCAGAAGTCAGAGGTTACCCTTCTTTCCTATGCTCCAGACATGCCAGACTCATACTGAACTTGAGTTTTCTTTACCCTCTGTTCCTCCTGCTGCTCTAATTTCCTCTATTTTCAGTACTCCTTCCCTTAGCACTCCAACTCAGTTTTCTCTCTCAGTCCTCTGTGCTGCGTGTCCGGCTCCTCGTATTTAAGCTTTATTTCCTGGATAGGATTCTGACACACATCTCTCAGCATTGGCAGGTGCCGCCAATCATTGACACCAAGCATAGACTGTATCCACCAAAAAAAGGGATAGGTGTATTTTCCTGTTACATAGACCAGAGCACAGGAGGTTAAACCGCTTCGTTTGCTATTTTTTCTCTGTTAACAGGTTCCCAGAGCCGAGCCCAAGAAAAGAACCTAGGTCTGGAAGAATGACTGCTGGTCAGAAACTAAGCAGTCTGAGCCTCCCATGCCTGGCACGAGACTACATTTCCCACAATGCTTCGGGTTCCATAAGGCGCCACATGTTTAGAACTACAACTCCCTCAATCCTCAGCGACAGCCGCGCTGCCACGTCCCCGGAAAGCTCCGCCCTATCTCCCATCTCTCCTTTCGGTCCCTGCACACGGGGAAGCAAGGTCGTGAAAAGGGTGGATTTGGGGTGGTGCCGCCATTTTTTCCGCCTTCGTTCTCTGCTCTTTCGCGGAGCTTGCTGCAGCGCCATGTGGGGACAGGGCGTCCGGAGGTTCACGACCTCTGTGGTCCGCAGGAGCCACTACGAGGAGGGCCCGGGGAAGGTTCGTGGGGGAGGGCTCGGCCTCATGAGGGAGGGGGTCCGGCTGCGATTCGTTCGCCCTGAGGCCATCTGGACGCTGGGCTGGGGCGGTGGGGCCGGAGACAGGCTTAGACGCAAGCTGGC